>JABFEB020000035.1:20397658-20408628 GCA_019775895.2 Stomatorhinus ivindoensis | reverse complement strand
GGGATTCCCAGGGGGCCACTTAGCTGTTGTGTCAGTCGGAAACAAAATAATTTGACAGGTTTAAAATTGAGCTGGTTGGAAGCAAAATAGTTTTGTTTAAAATTTTACAACAATACTGTAGAATTTTAACCAGCAAGTTTTCTCTCTCTCTCTCTCTCTCTCTCTCTCTCTCACACACACACACACACACACACATACAAAAGAACATGGCTGCTCTGCATAGAAAAATATGCAGAGAAGCAACACACATGGCTCTGATCGCTGGAGCATGTTGTCCTGTTGTGCAGGTGCCACAGCTAATTACTTGCTAATGCTAAACACTGGAAGTTTCACAAACGATGGACAGTGGAAAGATACCAGGCCGGGCTGAAAAAGTCAGACTGCTTAAACAGTTACAGATACTGTATGTTATTTTCTTCTTGAAATGTCAGTAATTTATCAGGGTAATTAGACTGGAACTGTAGCATCATTTACCAGAACAGGGCCAAAATGGGCAGGAACTGGACATGAAACTCTTGGGCTGAAAATGAGTCCAACTTCCTGCCTGGTCAAGTTATTCATTAAAATGCGACGGCTTTTCATCTACGTAATTCAAAACCAGTACAACCATTTACGTAAACTAGCCAATTAAACTCCTTGGACCCCCGTAAGTGGAGACCTCAACACCCCCACAGCGCTCAACCTAAAATTATGCCCTTGCAATATATACATTTCACTCACAGACACCCATAAACTGAGAAATGAGTGAAACAAGAAATTGTGGCGTGGTCTCTTAATTTTTTCCGTGACTGGATGTTCCTTAGTCTTCCAGACTAGACGCACGATTATTGAAAATCCTTGGACAGTGCGCTAGACAAATGGAGCCCCTTGGTAAACTAATCCTGTTTTGGTGCAAATGGACATAATGCATGAAATTGTATATTTAAGAGTATCGGTAATTTTTTCTCATTTAAGAAATCCGTCCCTAATCAGATTTATCCATAGGCCGTTTTGTTTGGCTTTAGACAGCAGAGGCCTTTGTTAGAAGCCCTGGTTGGTCTCCAAGTCCCTCTTTGCAACAGAAAGAAATTTCCAGGCACATAGCAGCCCTGGTGGACAATGATAAATGTATCATCAATTTTCCATTTTACCGCTCTTAGTTCGTTCTTACCAGGGTCCGCTCCATCCACCAGCCCTCCGCACCCCCATCTGTTTTTTTCGCTAGATTGCTTTTTTCCTCTGTTCCGGAGAAAGATATTTCTCGGAGTGTTTGAGGGTCCAGCAGCATCATTTTCTCCATTGGCACGCATAAATTGCCAGCTGTGTTTCATGAGAGAAACACTTTATTCCTAAGACTGACCCAGGGTACAGTGCAGAAAAGCGGGTACACACACTCACCACTAAAAACCTCCCTCCAACAGAAAATTTGAGGTTTTTCTAACATTTTTGGATACTCTCTTGTAATAAAGCCAAATATATAAATTAAAAACAATGCAGCACATGATTCCCATGTGAAGCTAAACCCATTGCTCCTATAATAATGCATTTATTACACCTTTAATCGGTATAATGTTTTGGACACCAATATGAAGCACTTATTCATGATAGGTACTTCCTTAACACAGTTTTGTGGGGTGACGTCAGTGTTTTGTGTAAAGTTCACCTTAATTAAATCACCACCGGTTCCATGGATCTCCATAGTTTTCACACACAGGGTACACACACTCACACACAGGGTACACACACACACAGGGTACATGCACTCACACACAGGGTACAAGCACTCACACACAGGGTACACACACTCACACAGGGTACACACACTCACACACAGGGTACACACTCACACACAGGGTACGCACAATCACACACAGGGTACACACATACTCCCACACAGGGTACACACACTCACACACAGGGTACACACATACTCCCACACAGGGTACACACTCACACTAGGTACATGCACTCACACACAGGATACACACACACTCACACACAGGGTACATGCTCTCACACACAGGGTACACACACTCACACACAGGGTACATGCACTCACACAAAGGGTACACACACACTCCCACACAAGGTACATACACTCACACACAGGGTACACACACTCACACACAGGGTACATGCACTCACACACATGGTACACACACACTCACACACAGGGTACACACACAGGGTACACACACTCACACAGGGTACATGCACTCACACACAGGGTACACACACAGGGTACACACACACTCACACACAGGGTACATGTACTCACACACAGGGTACACACACTCACACACAGGGTACATACACATTCATACACGCTTTCTGCCAACTGGAGTTTCCTACAGGCCTTGGTAGATGTCATTGTTTTTTTTTGTTTAATTTTTAACTCCATTTGAGTTTTGAACCTCATTTACATCTGAGTTATAAATGGAGAATGAGGTAGGGACTGGTGTGACTCACAGTACCTGAAGACTCATTGCAGTTTCCTGTAATCAGTACGTTAAAGTACTTGAATAAAAATGTCTACTGGATTTTGCAGGCATTGTATTTTTCTTTTTTTTAATTAGCTATCAAACACAAAGTGAGCGGATCGATACACTGTCAATACTCGCAGATAATGTTTCTGTCTCTCCTTCCCCGTCTGGGTCCTCCAAGGATGAGCTTTAACATGCTGAAATCCATGCAGCCAATCCTGTCTCCTTCCAGGCGCTATACAAAATGCCACCGTAGTGTCATAATTGCGTTCATGCAACACAGAAACCCAATTGAAAACGGACCAAAAATGACTTGGCAAAACAGACTTAGCTTACATAACGAGGGAAGGGTGATAAAAGGTCACTAACTGTTTCCCCTCATCCCCGCTAATGAGCAGGGCTCCGCCGTACGTCCGCTTGCGAGCTGTGGGCTACCTGTGCCATTAAATGCTACCCCTGTTTCTACACTGTGGGTTATCTAATTGCATCGCCGGGGAGCTGAAGGAACACAATCACAATCGGGGTCTCAGGTGACCTCAGGTATACCAGAAATCCTTGGTCTACCATGACTTAGGAAGATCACCCTGCTCTAAAGGTTGACTGTGGAAGTGATCATCTATGATCAATCGGGGTGAAGCAAAATAACTTACTCAGTACTTCTTAATTCATATTAACACCTACGTCAGTCTCAGAGTGACTCTCCTGGACATTTAACAGTGCAATGTTTTCCAGGGAATTCTGCTTGTTAAAGCAAGCCCATAGCAAGATTGCTATCTTGGGAGACATTTACCGCATCTGGCAGAGAAATGACTTCATTGTACAGACTATACTTGTTTAACAATGAATACACAATTTAGACCATCTCTCAAAAAGCAATGCTGTATTTCCAGCAGAATTACGGTAAACTCGTTTCAAATTGTTTTTTGACCATCTTTACTGAGCTTATTCCTCAGTATATCTGTTTATCTGGCTTGGAAATACTAGTAATGCACCAGTAGCTATACCAATAGACATACTGGTGAATAATGCAGAACAGTTTATCCATCCAGAATCCAATTTAATGCCAGCTGATATGGCCCACTGCTTTCAACTGGAATTTCCACTGGAGGAAATATATAGTTAACTTCCTTGTGAAAAATAATGTTCACTTGTGCTCAGAGGGTATGCCCAGGATCACAAAGCCATGTGTTATCCTACCAATCTTTATATTAACAAAGCTGATGTGTATTTCTCAAATGACGGCAGAATTCGTCAGATTAAACTGGGAATAATTAAGATGGTTTTTCAATATACCAGTCCAGCCTATTGCTTTCTGGTTTTAAGATGCTGAATTCAGTACTAAAGAATCATGCCATGGTGAACAGACACGTTGGCGCAGTACTCAAGCCGGCAAACACTTTAAATCAAGCCTAATTAAGCGACAACAGAGAACTAAATATGCCTACATTAGATTTTCCCATTATGCAGCAATGAAACTATTTTTATGCATCTGTGTGTTCAGTCTTTATAAATATGGTCTGGGTGAGATCTGATAGAGGGACTGAAATCAATATACTAATCTAATCAGGGAGACTTGCAGGAAATGCATTTACTGTGCAGTTCAAATCAGTACAGATGACACTCGAAGTCTAGCTGCAGAATATTAAGCCAATCACTTGAAAATGCTTAATCTAAATAATCACTCCCACTGGGGTCAGTGTTCAGGGTTGGAGGGTTCAGGCAGGGAATTCCAAGCCACTTAATGAGTTTGCTCCATTCTCACCTCGCCTCCGACGGATATGGTCGATTTTCCCAAATTGACTGCGCACCTTTATCAGCTCACGATGTATGTGACAGAAATGTGTTTCTAATAAAGCTGGAAACTAGAATCCTAGTATAACTTCCAAAATAACATCTATCCATCTGTATTTGTGTTTGCGTGTGTGTGTGTGTGTGGCATACACACACACACACACAATACTAAGAGACCTCTGATTGCCATAGGCTACCATAAGGTAAATTCTTATGCAGGTATAATATGTTGGTGCTTTCATACAGCCTGCCTTTTTACATAAAGCAAATAGAGCCGTGCTTTTTAATTTCTTAGATTTTCCCAATCCGGTCCTCGGGGACCCCCAACAGTCCATATTTTTGCTCCCTCCCAGACAGTACATGTTTTTTCTCCCTGCCAGACAGTCCACATTTTTGCTCCCTCCCAGACAATCCATGTTTTTGCTCCCTCCCAGACAGTCCATGTTTTTGCTCCCTCCCTGACAGTCCACATTTTTGCTTCCCACCAGAATATGGACTTTCTGGGAGGGAGCAAAAACATGGACTGTCTGGGGGTCCCTGAGGACCGGATTGGGAAACATTGTCTTAGTTATTATAGCTCACAAAGGAGCAGTCATGAAGAAGTATTAAAGTCAGACTTGTGTAAGGAGAAAGAGAGCAGAAGCAATTGCACATATATTTATTTCGCGGAAGCTTTCGTCCAAAGCAAGACACACGTGAGGAAAGCTTGGGGTCTGATTGCAGGGCCAGGCATCATCCAGCACCCCAGAAACAGTCGGGTTAAGAGCCTCGATCAAGGGTCCAACAGTGAAATGATTCTGGCAGCCATGGGATTTGAACCCATGACCTTCTGGACAGAGATTGCTAACCCACTAAACACCACATGGCTTCCTGTGCACCATACAAAGAGAATGAAGAACGGCCTGCTCCCTCCAAGTTATTTCAGTGACTGCAAAAGCAATAGCACCGGAATGCTTTGCACCACATTTAATATCGAACCAAAGCGAGAAGCTGAATTTAATGGCTCTTCTCTGGTTCTGTTTGCAAAGAGGCTGATGTTTGCGCAGTCCTTCCAAGGGGCAGATGTGAGAACTGTAGAATAGAATGGGGGGGGGGGTATTTTTCAGATTGACATAACCGTCATTGTCACAGCTACTGGTAAAAGGTAGCTGTGTTGATCCGATGCCGAAAGACTGCCTGACGAATGACGCTTCCTAGTTCAGCTACCAGGAAACAGAGATAAAAAAGAGGCAAAATTCCTGATCACACCCAAAATGAGCGATCACACTACCTTCCAGCACATATTTTTCTTATAATGACCAAGGCCAGTACAGTTGGTTTCATCCAAAGCAGTGTGTGTGTGTGTGAGAGAGAGAGAGAGAGAGAGAGGACCCTAAGTAAACCAGCGCCCTGGGGTTAGGGTAGGCTGGCTGTGGCTATATCATCAGGACAACCAGCTGTCACACGCATGGTTCAGTCTTCCCACCCACACACATACACACACACACACACACACACACACATACAGAGGTTTGTAACTATATCTTTGTGGGGACTCAAAAATGGCCCCCACAACATCAAAATCATAGGTTTTTAATCAAATTATGGGGGCATTTGGACCCCACAATGTAATATATACATAACACACACACACACACACACACACACACACTAAATGCATATCTTCAGACTACGGAAGAATGGATGCACAGACGGACATCACTCTACCAGCAAAACCCATAGAAGTTAGAGAACCCAAACAAACAACTGTGGCTGACTTCTTACGCTCAGCAGGGTGACATAATGAGTAAGACTGGCTGTCATTTGGGTGGGACGACATGGAAGCCCTCTGAAAAGTTAACTTGGAACCTGCATTCAAGAGACTCAGATAAGAAACCCATTAGCAGTTATTTTTAATACTCACCTTCTGCGTAATGGACCCGTGTTTGCAACTCATCTTATCCAAGCGTGTGGCCTGTATCGACCCACGGCCCGCCTGCTCACACAGCGCGGACCTGGCTGGTCGCAGCCACATCCTGCCCACGCGGAAGATGCAGGCCTCCAGCTCAGCAGGCGACGGGGCAGGCTGCCAGGACCTTGTAATTGTGCTGTTGCGCTTGTCTTGGGGAGATACACAAATGTTTATGGAGATCACATCCCCCGCTGATCACAGGAGGACACGAGTGTGGAACACAGGCCCGAGCACTGCAGCTCTGCCTGAAACTGACAGCTAAAGAGATGGACTTTAAATTGCCTGTCTATTTCCATTTAAATTAATTCACATGCTTACCTTGCACAGGGGCTCCTCAGCAGAAATCTGATGTGAGACGCGGGCGGCCGGACAGAGCGGGAAACAGCTGGGAAGGAATTCGTCATACTTATGAGCTGATGAGCATTAATAGGACTGGGAGAGAAATTAAAAGACTAAATTATTGTCCCCAAACCCAGGCTGTCCTGGACTGCGGTAACAGATAACAGAGCAACGGTCTCCAAGGTAGCAAAATTAAGGAACAGTTCCCTCCTCAGGCGAAGATAATGAGGCCAGAAGAGCTAGATAAATTGTTAATCAAGCTGAACAAAACAGCCCTTTTATATGGTCAAAGTTCAACTGGAGCTTCCATAAAGGCACAGAAAGGAATATCTTTAATCGTTCTGACAGGCACAATAGAGATCAGGTTTAGCATGCAATTGATGAATCAATAAATCAGAATTATGAAATAAAATCCAGTTTATAATCCAAAATGGTTTATTTTACCTGGGACGTAACTGGTCATATATTTGCAGAGGATTCACCGTGGATATTTTATAGAAGTTAAAATATCAAATCATCATCAGGTCTTTGGTAAGTGGCAGAGATTTGACACGTTAAGGGCAATTTTATAGGCTTATAGGACCGTGTCTGAGAGGTGAGATAACATGTTCATATCACACTTCCATTAACCAGACAAGTGGATAACCGCCTGTTCCTGTAGTCCTATTTATTAAAACACACTCGTGAAAAAATTACCCAAAAATTAAGTCGAGTTTGCTGAAGAAAAAAATATAGGACAGCACGCACCTTTTACAGGCATGTAGATGCGACCTTTGTATCATTGTCACATTTGCCCGGAAAGCACCTTCTCCAGCGACAAGAATCCAGAATGACCCGCTGAGTTGTTTGTTTGTCCATTAAGAGCAAGATATTGGTTTCGCTTAGCCATTATTGAAACGGCACCTTTTAAGTGCGAGAATGTGGGGGCAATCAGTCAAGAGTATTGCGATCGCGGAGCGTTTCTCACGGAAGGATTCAGACGTGCATGCAATCCATGCCGGAGCACCTACCCCCAGATGTGCTGGGAGCCATGAGAACATCGGTCACCTTTGTAAAGCTAATAATATTTTAGAATCATCCAAAAATAATAATGTGCGACTGTTTTACGCAAATTCTCATTTTATTGTATTTTTAAAAATATACAAATAAGTCACAGATATGTTACACAACACTTTCAGAACAACAGTTAGAACACATATACATCCCATACCAGCTATTCTTAAATTGCACACATTTTCAAACCTCTTTATTACAATTTTGTACCGATATATTATGTACATTGGAGCTGAATGAACTGCACTCATTGCACATTACGGTTCCACTATAAATCATAAAGCCATTGTACTTTTACAGAATGGAAAATCTCCAGTGACTTCATTCAGTAACACTGGATTCTGACATCGGGTCGCTACTGATATTCTTCAGAATCTTCTACTTAAAACTCAGAAGGGTTTCCGTACCGATATTCTCTAATACAAAAATAATAATCTAACACATTTAACAAAAATACCAAAACATACCATTTACATTTTTCCTTATACAACAAGCCTCTTAAACATGGGGCAATAGCCCTATAACCTTTCATTGACTAAAATTATTATTGGTTGTAAGGAATGCTAGGGAAATCAATAAAGTATGCTAAATTGATTTTAGCATTTCCACACTCCATTGTACAGAATCGCCCATGCATGAACCATGCATGCATTTCCTGTAATTGCCTAAAGTCCGGCAGCCCTGTACTAGAGAACAGACTGGAAGGTGGACGGTTACCCGATGAAGGGTCACAGCACGCCTGAAGACAAGCCCAGGAAGGACGGGGCATGATGTAGTGCATGCCTTGGACAAGACGCAGGTCCACCACCGGGCACATGCTCAGACACTCTCTACGGGCAATTCTGAGACACCTGTTCACCTCAGTCACATGTCTTTGGATGGTAGGAGTAGACCCATGCAAACAGGAACTTACTCCATACCTATACAGGGAACAGAAACGGAGGGCTGGCAATCTCAGGCCACAGTGTTACCCACCAATGCACTTTGACACTTGCAGCAAACTTATTTTAGATACCACAGTTGTTTAATAATGTCTCAACCTTGCAACCATAATGCTAATGCTGAAAATGCAACATTTGGACTTGCTTGGTAGCATTGACTATTTACTTAAGTTTTTAACGCAAGAGCAATCACAGTATATATGAAGTATGCTTTAATTGATACCATAGTTTACATGCTTTCTTCAATTAAAAAAAAAAGAAAAGCGCAGCTTGGTTAGTCCTTTGTTATCCAGCATTTCTAAAGTGGACACAGAAAGTGAACAAAGGGTACAAGAGGAGGTACAAGGAAAATACCCAAACATGTGAAAATGGGAAACCCACAAAATGGCATTTAAGAACAAAGTGAGAGTATATGCAACGGCAGCTTGGGAGCCAAGAATGTCAGACATGAGGAAAAACAGCAACATGCAGACAGAGGTGCCCTTCTGGGGTTCCTCTGACAACAGTAAAACAAATTGCTTGGAAGAAACATGAACTACATCTTGGTAAATAGTTCAAATTGTATGTCATGCAAGTTCCTTTGGATAAACATCTGTTGATAAACAAAATACAGTAAATGACTAGGTTTTACCCGGAGAGGATCAATGGTTGGGTAAGATACATTGTGTTATAGGCAAGTTTGACAATTTGTGCAGTAACTCTCTGAGATGTTTACCGGAAACATCACGCCTTCTACAAAAATGGACCATTTCAGTTAAGCTGCTTCCTCAGAGTATTCCTGCTAGGTAAACAGACAATACAGCAGTCCAGTGCTCGGTGAGTCAATGCTGAAACTCCCCAGCAATGCATGACTCCTGGCGTTAGCGGCAGAGTCACATAACTCCTCAGAGAAAGGTAGAGAAGCTCTCACAGAGAGCAGGACTGTCCTTAATAATGGGCAGAATGAAAGGAGGAGGGAAAATGGTGGAACTCCCAGTCAATCAGCCATCTCTCAGGAAAACCTTTAATTGCACTGCAAGCCAGGGGAAGCAGATTCTGAATGACCTGTCTATACATCACGTATAGAGGGTGGAGGAAGACATACAGGAAGTCAGTGTAGGCCATGTACACACAGAGAAGACAGTATGGGAAAAGTTATTGACAATGTAGCCATATCAGATACAGAGTTGGACAATGTGCACACACTACAGAAGAAGGAAAGAGTGGTGAAGAAAGAGCAGGGAGTGGATGTTCTGCACACCAGACAGAAACAGTGGTGAAGTGGGCCAGCCATGGGCATCACAGAAGCAGGGAGCCTGATTGGAGGCTGACAGAGACACTCAGATGAAGTCAGCCAATCAGGGTCATGTTCCTCAGAAGCCACTGCTGTGAGCGGCTCCCTGTGCAGTCCCGCACTGTGGGAGCCATCTTGTCCTCTTCCGACGGCATGTCCAAGCACTGGTTGCTGTTGACGTGCAGCAGAGTCATCCTCTGCGGGGCCAGACAGAAAGACGCATGGGTTAAGGAGGTCATTTACAAGAAACCATTCTTCCTGGATCTGTTCTTCTTCTGCACTCAGAAACCAAATCCGACAGCGATGGAATCAATGGCAAAGAGCTCCAATACAGGCACCTGAGCACACACTGACCTTCAATACTTTCCAGACGCTTTTTATGTTGATGTACGTTGGACCATGCAAGGGTAAGTACGTTACAGCAGCGATTATCAAAGTATGGGCTAAATTAAACGGATGGGTCAGTTATTGGTCCCTTATTCATTTACTGCTGCTTAAATATTACCGCAAGCAATGACCGAACAAAGCCACACAAGAACTCTTCCCTGGAGCCTCTTTCTGACATCAAGTGGGAGCTTCTTGGTTCGTTCCCATATTAATGGACAGTTTTCCCACCATAGCACTGGTGCCCTTGCCAATGGTGAGCTCAGAACCACCACAGTAAAGACAACGGGCCTCGTTTTCGGCACTGGAACGTGGCGACAAAGTGACAAACGACAGGACGGTTAAAGCGCAACATCAGCGGTGCCACTTCCCCCCCTTCCAACGCAAACTCTGGGTCGCTCCGCAGCCCTGGGGTCCTGCAGGGCTTCCGATTCGCTCAGGCTGCCGCGCCCTTGTGAAATGGAGCTTTCATGACAATGTAGATAATGAGCGTAATTACCCTCAAGTAAAGGGATCTTATTTCACAGTGCAAGCTTGTTTGTATTAATTAACAGAGCATAATAAATATTGCCTATGTGAGGAAGGGGATTAAAATACTAAATACTATACTTGGTATCCATTTTCCTCTTAATAGTCCTGAAGGTGTATATTACTGGTCCTGCCCCAGGGTGAGAGGCAGATGGACAACAGCAGCACTGCTGGATGAAATGATTTCTCTCCGTTTGCAGATGTGCAATATCAATTTAAGGGGGGGGGGGGGGTATTCATGCCAAAGT
>JABFEB020000035.1:20381615-20396883 GCA_019775895.2 Stomatorhinus ivindoensis | reverse complement strand
CAATGGGTATCCCAGCAATGGCTCTCCCAGCAATGGCTATCCCAGCAATGGCTCTCCCAGCAATGGCTATCCCAGCAATGGGTATCCCAGCAATGGCTCTCCCATCAATGGGTATCCCAGCAATGGCTCTCCCAGCAATGGCTATCCCAGCAATGGCTCTCCCAGCAATGGCTCTCCCATTCCTGACCTTGCTGCAACAGCCTAATTCATTTCAGCTGAGACCCCTGCTACACAAAAACATGCCAGGAGGAAACTCAATTCACATTTAATGAAAATGTTCTAAATTTTCTGGGCCCCCTGTTCTTCCCTCATTACCGCTTTGCTGCTCCTGGTCACAGTCGCCGTCACCAATGCTTCACCGTCCCAGTGAGAGGCTAATCGGGTGTTTGTCTCGGGGAGGGTTGGGGCGAGGAGGGGGGCAATTGCAGCCTCTTCATTAAAAGCAGATGATCTCACCGTTTATCCTCAGTGCACCCACTCTGCCGCCATACCAAGGCACAGCATTTATACGACATGATATGTATATTATGTGATATTTGCAAACATCGACCTTGAAATATTACATTAAAAATGGAGGACTGACTTCTGTGTGTTATAACCTGAAACCATCAAGCAGACAACAGGAGTTTAGTGAGGCACTCGAGCACATGTTTCAGGACTGGGGATGTACAGATGGCTAAGCCAGGGGGGGGGGGGGTGAGAAATATAAAAGCTTGAAACTCGACATGGCAACTGCTAAATGGACAAGGAGGTTTGGGGATGACAGTATGAAAGGAGGACCAGACACAGGTCGGCGTTACGGACAGAGATGGAGAACATTGAGGGACGATGCATGCTGAGACTCAGACAAAACAAGGGACTTGAAGTAAAGCAAAACGAAACATGAAACAAAATTAACGCCGATGGTTCTAAAACACAGACGGGCAGGTAGAAAACAATGAATTGAAGAAGGGAACAACAAAAGAACAAACTACAGGATCAGGTAACAAATACAGCAAAAGCAGGAGCAAACAGAAGAACAAGGAAATGCAACTAAACACAATGACTGACTGGCTGACAAGAATAATGGGGTAGGCACTTAACAACGAGGCAAAACAAGAGACAGGTGTGGGCATTTAACAAGCACTAATAACACAGGAGTTATTATTCCATAAGTGAGGATAATCAACACACAAAGGATCAAATGACAGGAGAGACTAATAAAAGGTAAGAGATGTACTACAAAAAGGGAAACACAGGGAGCAAATCAAGGAACTATGACAGAAATACAGAAATATATAAGCAGCACAGAAAATACAAAGAAATATATATGACGTGAACAACCACAGAACGGCATAGCCAATGACACCTGCTGGCCAAACTGAGAAATAACACAATGCAAAGGGCAGGGCCCGATTCTCACAGGTCAGGATAAATGGGGGGGGGGTGTGGACCTGACACACAGAGAGGCACGTCCAGGCACTAGTGAAGGATGGATGGGCTGCTGATTCCTGATTGGCCAGTTTGTGGGCGAGTGCATGTCAGCAAACAGATGCGGGGGGCGGGGCATAAAGACGAGTGATGGAGGCCATTGTGAAAATCACATGCAACACGGTCCCACAGGGTGACAGGATCCCGTCCGACCCCTTCCACTTTCCTCCAGGACGTGCCGGCGTGACGGCATGCTTCAGAGGTTCGTCTCCAAATCTGGCCCCCTAAAAATAGCCCGTCTCTTCGGGCCTCATGCGCGCTAAAAACGGCAGGGATGAGCTGGTGAATCTGCAAAGTCCGAATGAACCACTTCAACGGGAAAAATAAATGTCAAGTGCAATCAAATTTGCTGCAGAGGCTACATAAAGGTCTGGCGAGCGGCGTGCAGACGTGGCCCCGACTGGCGTGGCGGGGCCCGTTATTGTTAGACATGTCGGCGTGCCTTGGTTTCTGTTGCCGAAAGGTCACCAGCAACGAGGACTAAACATCTCAGCACAGCACCACTGCAGCCTCATGGGAGAGCTGAGATCTATTAGGCATTTTGTGCTTTTTAAATACAAAAGAACCACAAAGAATTCCTCAAAAAATGGAAACAAAGACCATTCAAAGCAGAAACTAAGTTAGTGGGGAAGCTGTAATAGCTCGGCTACAGCGTGGCAGACTATGCAGCTAAGGACCAGGTTAGGGGACGGAATGCATTCATCAATTCCAATCTAAATCAGGAAATGGAACTGGAGTTGAAATGTAAATTCCCCAGAAATTCGAATCCAATTCAAAATCTGTTCCACATCGTTTTTTTTTTCCAATCCCAACTCCAGTTCCACTTCCTGATTTGGATTGGAATTGATGAATGCTTTCTGGAATGGCCACTCTGCTAGTGACAACAGCTAGTGACTAGACTACCCAAGTATATGCTGTGGTACTGACCTGCAGAGCTACAGGAAATAGTCTGTGGGGCTGTAATAGAGCCTGCTAAAAACTTCCTGCAGTGTGGAGTTGCGTAGGAGCCAGCTCTGCAGGGGGCTGTCATCGCAGTACTCCACGGTGGGACCGTAGCTGCCATCCGGCAGCCTGCTAATGGTCAGGCAGGACTGGGTAATGACGTGCAGGAATGTGCCCTTCTGGGTCCACAGACACGAGGAGACAAGCCAGTGAGATGGTGTGCACCCCCCCCTCCCAGCACCGCATCAAAGAAGGGACACGAACTGGGGGCCAGATGAGCTGGGGTTTTAGCCATCATTAATAACAGGAGATGCATGGTGCAAAATGACTTCCTCCCTGCAGTCGTGATAAATGTCGCGATGCTAAGACGTCTTAATGCTAAATGATTAAGGAACTGTGAGCAGGAGGGTCTCACTGCAGCACTGCACTACATCACATCACTTATTTCCTCTGTCGAGCAACTTGGAGGCATAAAACATAAAGTCTCATTTACACAGAGAGAACCTTGAAATATATCTACTGCCATGAAGTGTGCAATATTTATACGTTTTTATACTCAAATGGACTAGTCTATTCTCTTTGCCAATTCTTATCAATGAGAGGGAAAAGTGTAATGAACAATCGACACACTGCTAAACCCCAGAGGTGGAGATTTCAGGTCCAGAGAGTACAAATCCGGACCGAGGATTTGTTTCAACCAACCATTTGAGTATCTGTGACTGTGACTCTTTATACTCAACTGGTGGGTTGAAACAAAATCTTGGTCTGGATTTGTACTCTCTGGACCTGAAATCTCCATCTCTGCTAAAGACAATCCAGGACCCACTGAGGCTAACTGAAATGCAGGCTTCACCATTTTTAACAGCAAACAAAGACACTTACCTTGAAGTCATATTCCCACTTGCCCACAAACTTTATGTAAAGACACAAAAAACACAAAAGCATTTTTTGCTTAAAGTTGATAAATGATGAATAGTTTTCCTCATCTGATGCACTTTGGTGCATGACTACTGATTCCATAATAATTATTCTAAACCATATATCGAACAATAAGACCACTTTCTTTACATGCTGACAAACCCATATTGTCTGTGGAGCAAATAACTATTCTGCCTCATCTGGATAAACTGAAGTCCTCCAACAGCTCCATCTAGTGGTTGAAACCCTTCTGTTCCCACCGCATTCCCATTTTAACATCTACGGCAAAGCGATGCCATTCGAAGGGCAGTCTGCTGGTGGCCAGGATCACAGTTTATTATGTTCCTGTTTTAAGTTACTGAAAATACAGCCGCAGACAGGAGGCCCGGTATGACCGGGTGGGTCTGAGGTGGCTTTTATCTAGACCCGAACTCCCTTGTTAGCAGATCGTCTGGGGTGGACGTGTTAAACACTCTAGTGAGCTCTCAGGCATGGATTAAGACCCCTCCAGCGAGACTGATGTTCCTACCTCCGCATCATACTCAAACATCTGGTTGCCCTTCATTAGGTGGCATTTGAGCATCACGACAGGCCCGTTGAGGCGGGACACGTCTAGGCACAGGTCATCTGTGCGGATCTCCTTGTCCGCCGTGTAGGAAAACACCTACAGAGGTTCAGAGAATGGACACCTCTGTCAGACGCCTTGATCCCAGCATCCACATCTAGGGGAAAAACAAAGTCATGGGGTGACCCCCCCCCCTCCCCCCGCCTCACCTGGTTGCCCCCCATGCCGTGGCAGTTGAAGAAGCCCACCTTCTCGTTCTCTTTCCTCCCCATGTTGTCCACGCACTGGTTCGTCTCAACATTCCGAATCTGGGAACGTCAGATGAACGGAGTTAAGAGTGAGATGAAGTCCTGGGATCATCGCTACAGTTTGATACGTTCATTGTGTTTCTCATTTAACTGTTACAAATGGGAGCATTTTTCATTTTTCTTTTCTTTTCGGGGTTGTATAAGTTATAAGATTGCAAGCTTTGGATGTTGTCCGACATCGGGATGGGTGTGGCGGGCACAGCAGTCGCTGGCTCGCATCGCATTGTCAGACCCTTGGAAAAGCAGCTTAATGTGCATTTCTGCAGTCAAGCAGCCTGCTACACAGAGAGGGCTTCCCTGCCATAGGTGCCTCCGCTGTCAATCATCCAGTCAGTCATCCAATCAGATCCCCCCCTGCTGCTCTGTGGCCGCCTCATCACTACTCCGTTATTCTCCTCTCAGTCACAAAGGACTAACCAGCCCTGCGCTCACACCGAAACCGTCAGTGCGGCGTAATGATGCCTGTCACCACCCTAAACCTGGTCCCATACCTTTAATCAGACTATCCACTCATCAGCTTCACTCTCTTCTGCCGCTTAACTGATATTTGTACCCTGTGAGATGTACGCCAGTTTCAGCTCAGCGTTTTTGCCCATTTGTACAGATGATAGTTCCTTGGCTGTCCAATGTACACGTGGCTGCCGCATATGACAGTTATACTTGTCATTCTCTTTAATATTCATATACACTGCAATTACGCGTGCATCGCATCTCTTATGTGAAAGTCCCATACAGAGGCAAGCTGACACGGTCTTGGGCCCCTGGGCTATTTCAATTGTCAGCGGCTCCCCACAGTGACGGCTTTCCACAGGGGGCCCTATTTCTGCCCATTTTTCAGCGATTCTTCCTCCCGGGGAAACCCGTGCAGTAAAGCAGCCCTGCTCCTACGTGAACATCAGATGTATGACGCTGCATGTTGTACAATGTGTAAGACAGTAAATATGAATATGTATACAGCCCTGGAAAAAATGACAGCACTTCAGTCCTGTTTCTAAGAGCCTGGTATAAACTGTCCTGGCGGTGCACTTCACATCTGCACTTAATGTTTCCCATCCCTTTTGAAGGTCACTTGATGTCATCCTCCGATTCATGGGAAACTCTTGGATAAGGTAACGGTCATCTCTGGCATTAGATAGTTGCTTCTGCCCTCTAATTGCCTGGATTTTGGTCTTTCCCAGGGTCTTCTGCTTCACCTTCTTCCTGTGTACTGCTGTCTCAGAAACTCTGAGCCTGGACGCAGCCTGCCTCGCAGTGCAGCCTGCCTCGCAGTGCAGCCTGCCTCGCAGTGCAGCCTGCCTCGCAGTGCAGCCTGCCTCGCAGTGCAGCCTGCCTCGCAGTGCAGCCTTCTGCAAGCGGCGCTGGTTTTTTCAATTCTTTTTTTTCCAGAGCTGTATATTCATTATTATATGAGGATAACAGCACATGTTGTATTTGACTTTCAGGTATCGAATAGCTAGTATGTCAGACTGCAGTGGAGCCCGGCACATGGCAGCCAATCAAATCCGTACTTCACCAAGCGAGAAGTATCTCCTGGGGATCTGGGAGTCTGGGTAGATGTTCTCCAGGTACCAGGAAAAGGGTTGGCACTGCAGCGCCTCCCGGAGGGCCTTGCGGGAGGAGACGTCCCCATAGTCCACCCGTGCCACACCTGCGTGGACGACACCTTTATGAGAAGCTTGCTCACAAAACAGTGCCCTCCGATGGCCATTTAATGTCACTACAGTAAAAATACTAAATGATTATGCAGAAAGTGACATCACCCTGAGGACGGACAAGGACCTTCTTCTGATGGCACCCTTTTAAGATACAAATAAAGCTGCACAAACGATCCAAAGAGAGGACAGGATGACTATACAAAACAGAGCATCATGTAGCCAATTCAAAGCAACTCACAGTTCTTATCCAGTATGCAGAAATATTTAGTGATTCAGATTAAATTTTACCACCTCATAAATCAGCTAAATTCAGGTTATGAGTAAACAAGAATATTTCAGGGACAAATAATAAAGTCTCCGGCTCTTTAAGAAACATTTCTGCAGCGAAAGCATTAATAGGAATTCACTCTCCGCACCCTCTGCAACAGATTAAAACTCCAGCATTTTCTATCAGAGGGCTCAACAACCGACAGATCCGAACGATTGCCTGCCAACAAAACAAATGTGTCCTAATTGCAATACTAAAGATGCACAGCAGGGGGAACCCTTGCCACTTACATACTTGCTTCCAGCCAGTCTCAGGCCAGAACAAAAAAAATGACCTATAAAATTTGGATATACATTTAAAAATGTATTCCACTTATAATTAAAATCTCTAAATCAAAACTATATGACAGGAATTCCATACATCTTATGTTTAGCCAAGACCTACTTCCTGGAATTGCTCAGAAATGATTAATCATCACACCATATGGTGGATATTTTAATAATGAACAAAATACAATATCTCTATCAATGAAAAAATATCTGTATAAAAGATTTTATACATTTTATACTTAAATCTTTTTTTTGTATAATGTATGTAAATGCGCCTGAATAAAGGGGTGTGACTATAATCTGTCATTCCTAAGCATGTCCCAGCACTTCTGTCAGTCACCTTGACTGCGATTCAGGTCTTTGATTACCCTGAAATTATTCTTCCACTGGATGTTGCTCCAAGAAGCATGAACTTTCCTCACCCCTAGTTAATAAACAAACAGACACAGGCTGGTCTCCCCTGGGGGGATATTTACTCAAGAAACACCGTAGCAAATAAGAAACTCCACCAAGGTCAAGCCGGCATTATTAGGCAGGCTGAAAAGGAACAAAGAGGTTCTGTGAAACCCTGTCAAAATATCCATGAGCCACAGTAGCCAATCAGAGGTTCTGTGAAGCCCAGTCAAAATATCCATGAGTCACAGTAGCCAATCAGAGGTTCTGTGAAACCCAGTCAAAATATCCATGAGTCACAGTAGCCAATCAGAGGTTCTGTGAAACCCAGTCAAAATATCCATGAGTCACAGTAGCCAATCAGAGGTTCTGAGAAACCCAGTCAGAATATCCATGAGCCACAGTAGCCAATCAGAGGTTCTGTGAAACCCCATCAAAATATCCATGAGCCACAGTAGCCAATGAGTGGGTGTCTGGAACTCAGACACCACACCTCACACAGACCCCTGCAACTTCCTGACTCATTCTATTCGAAACATCCTATGGGCAGCATTAGCCCAGACAACCCAAAACCACCCTCCTCTGCACAGGAGATATTATGTGCATATAGTGCAATAACAAAAACGAGTAGTTTCCTTTAAATTACTGAAAAATAATCTGGGAAAAAAAACATTTCTGTAGAGCAACTGTGAATGCTCTGTACCTCATTGGAGACACATTAGTTCACTACAGACAGCCACATGTGCAGGGTCCAGCTTGGTGCAGAGCCTGCAAACCACTTAGCTAAGCTCACCTACCTAGAGCATCTGTTGACGTCACCTACATTTCCCCCCCGACAGCAAGGCTGCTAGCAAACTTTCCAAACGACAACAACGTCGAGGTTGACACAGGCAAAGTGAGATCCTAGTATCATTACCAGATCCGAAGAAGACACCTAACAACAGGGAACTGGCATGTCATCAGGCAGGGAAAGTATAACTGCAACAAAATGCAGAACCCCATCGCTATGAGACCATATTCTTTGTTAGGTCACTGGGGGTGGAGTGAACTCGGGTGGGGGGAAAAAAAAATCACTTTCAGTGACACACTGAAAATGCTGCAAGATAGATTCAATGGGACTGAAAAGTCACGACTCATTATCAGTAAGCGGATATCAGTGAGCCAAGTCTGCGAGACGTTCCTATTAAAGATTCAGCAGATGCACACAGAGTAATAAAGTGTATTTAAGACTTAAGAAGACATTTTTCTCAGAGATCTAAGTTCAAAACTAAGTCAATCTGCAGTTATCTTTTTATAGAGTCAAGTGTACTCAAAAGAGGTTAATTAATTTTGGAACTGGCTTGTATGGTGATAAATTAAGCAATATGACATATTATATATAGTAAAGTAGAACGAAGGGTGGGTAAAAATATTATATAAACAAATATGCTACAAATTTTGACATGCCACAGCATATCCTATCCTACTTTTTCCAGGAACAACCAGCAGGTGGCGCTACCTGGGGAGATGACATAGAAGAAGTCCTTGAAGTCATCCATCCAGACTTCAGCCAGCCGCCGGTTGTTCTTGTTGATGACCTGGCCTGTGCCCCCAGGAAAGCTGTACGGAGTGGCTTTGCGAAACACGTGACCCACGTGTGAACACGTGATGATCTCCAGCGAGCCCCCGCACTGCCAGATCTGCAGGACAGTTGCGGTGAGAGATGCTGTCCAACCTGCTGTGGACTTCCATGATGCCCTCATCTTTAATACTGATTAATCATTCGTACTTATGCATCACCCCAGTGATTTCCAATGCAGTCCTCGGGGATCCACAGTCAGCCCATGTTTTTGCACCCTCTGAGGTCACTGCCAGACAGTCCACATTTATGCTTCTTCCCATCTCCCTACTGGAGCAAAAACTTGGACTGTCTGGCGATCACCAAGGACTGGACTGGGCAACTCTGCATGATTAGCTGAATGGACTTTTACAGAACTGCAGTCCATAACAACTCCAACTAATAAACTAGACTAGCATTTCTTCAATCTCTCCTTAGAAACATCCATCCATTCCAGATATTTCTATCCACCACTGACACATAAAATATATCTAATTAATTACGGATGTAGCCCTTATTTTATTCACGAGCATTAGAGGTGAAACATAAATGTGCTAATGGTTGGTGTTCGCCTATGACAGGAACGTAGGTACTGCAGTCACTGACAGCTGAACAGTCTGCGGCATTTCATCAAAGGCAAAAACAGCTGGACTTTGTTTTACGGGAATCACAAAGGTTTCAGATTTACCCTGAAAGATATTTCTAAGTTCTCTCCCCCCCAGATATCCATTCCTGGGTCATACGTCCCGATCTCTTCGAAGTATGATCTGTCAATAGAGAACAGCCCCCCTGCCATAGTCGGGGTCCTGCAGAAGAAAACGATGCGTGAGAAATGTCACAACACTTTATAAGGAAGGAGAAGACAAGGACCAGAAGCACTTCATCAATAAGTTAATGGCTGAAGGACTCAGCAGAAATTTCCAACAAAAAGTTCACAACTCAGGGTTTTGGTTCCTTAACTGTTATGGGTCCTTATTTCAGCTCATGGGAGTTTTACTTACACTAAAACATTCGGAGGGCAGAACACAAAAATAATTGGCTATCTCTCTGAACCAATCAAACGTTTCAGATATCGTGGTCCCCCTTCCTTAGTCGCCTGGACCCACCTCCACTACAACCTGATTGGTTATCTTTCTGAACCAATCATTTTTGTTCTGCCCTCTGACGAGCCTCATTTCATGGGTGAAATTCTGTGTGATTCAAGTTTACCGTGTAGGACAAAAGCCTACAATGACAGTCACACTTTCCACTGTGGGATCCTTGCTGAAAAAACCAGCGTGACCAGGTTAAACTTGTTGACCAATTTATGATAGATGACTAGTTTAAGGTATGTTTTCACATGAAAACGTGGTTTGATGGTTTAGCTGGTCATACCAGCTTATAATGGTTATTCTAGCTGGTTTAGCTTTTTATATCAGCATGCCCAGCTTGATAGACTGGCCACACCAGGACAACCAACTGATGACCCACCCAAAACCATCAAAGATCATCAGGAGCTGGGACATGACTCATTTAGGCAAAAACAGCTACCAGAATAAGCTGGTATTTTGCAAGTTTTTTTGCAGGAAAGTTTTGGTTCAAGCTAAAGTGTTTAATTCTGAGACGTTTGCTAGGTTTACGTCAGACAGCAAAGCAGTTGTTTTGTATGCCACTCGATTCACCTCATCCCAAGACGGTTCACCCTCTAACCCCCTTAAGCCATGGATCTGCCATCGAGATATTGGCTAACGGCGATTACAGACAAGGGCAAAGACTCTTCGAATGTAGACCGCAACCACCCCCTGTCGCCTCTTCTTTAACCCAGTTTGATTGCTAAGCCATTCATTTAACACAATCCATCTCCTCCATTCTCTGAATTCATGACAAAGAGCTCCCAGGATGCCAGTACTGAGTTACTGGCTGCACGTCTTACGGCTCCAAAGACGCCAGCATTAGCAATGTCAGTTATGCAGATGTCTCACTTATTTGTTTTCATCTCCAGAAATTACAACATTAAAACGACAGCAAATGCATCAGACAGATGCCTGCAACAAAGGGACTGAAACAAACGCAGTCTCTGGTGAACAGGGACATCTGACTGCATCGTGGGCACATTTACAGCGCGGTTTCTTCATCAGATGAGGAGATAATCTTGTGCTTATCTCAGACTATGGCAGCCACATTCAACATCACTACCTATTTAGAACCCAGAAATACCCTTGCATTTAGCTGCGTATTACATCAAGAAGCCAAGTTAAGCACTTTACTCAGCACTAAGTATAATAACTGTGGTTTATTCTTCAGGTATGAACCATGCAAATTTCTGGCGACTTCTGAAGCCTTCAGTCAGTCCTCCAGTCAGCCTGAAGCCCTTCACGAGACCATTAGCATCAAATAGCTTCAACGCGCCCCGATAGGAAAAGGGTCTGTGGTTTGTCAGATGGGTTGGATTTTTCGTCCACAGTGAATCCAGCTGGAATATCCCGTCTCTTATTGATTATTTTATTGGTTCCTATTATATTAAACAAGTAGTGTTTGAGTGCAATAACCCTGCCTGTTGTAGGTGCAGAAGCTTTGTTTTCTTACAATAAAGGCAATTCTTTGAACTTTATATATTATTGTATCTAAATGTCCTCCAATAAGCCTCCGTCTGGACACACTTGCTTTTTTTGCCGCCCAGAACATGCATCCCATTCGTCCCCTTGCCTGACAGGCAGCGTTCGGTCTCCTTTCCTCCGGTCCATCTCCCTCTGAGGTACGGGGTACCATCTGAAGTTCAGCTTCCAGTTGAAGCCGCCGTAGGTCATGTCGGATCCTGCCATATACTCAAACGTGTCGTCACTGATGACATCGATGATGGGACACACCACCGCCGTCCTGCGAGAACGAAGGCCACAAGACGACCGCTGTCGTGAAGGCGGCTTTAACAAACTACTATTTCCGGCAACAAAAAGAAAACACAGAAGTCAAACTCTAAACCTAAATGTAAATGTATCTAAATTTGAAAAAGTCATTTGTTGCATGAGTTATCACTTAGTTAGAATAACATTTTTGATTTGCAATGGAACATATGTCATGTGACGCAGGTATATTACTCAGGCAGAGAGTCACATGGTTAGATGTTTTTAATTTTTCTATTTGATATATTTTATTATTAAACCTTTTTTACACAATTTAACAGAGGATTCTTCACAATTTGGGAGCCTTCATACAATGTCTGCTCCGTTAGTGCAAATAAAGCGGAGAAGGACATTTACACTAAACTGCTAGTAATGCAGAAGATTAAAAGTCATTAGGTCAGACCATACATGCATGGTAAATTTCCTCATATTAATTTATTTTATTTAGGGCTTGTTCCATTTGCAAAGTACATATTTAAATGATCTTTTCCATGTCCAGTAAACCAACAAATGCAAGATCAATGCAGGCTGAAAACCCAGCCTTACTGCAGCCACGTCACACAGAGCAGGAGAAAATGTTTATTACAGACTCCATGATCACCATCGGTGAGCGGCACAAGAAAGCAGAATTTCTTTTACAACATGTCCAAAAGACGAGAGCTTCAGGCTACGCTAAGCGCGTCTCCCCCGAGGGAGGGAGCCGTCAGATTAGCATCCATGGCAGAAGATCGTTTTTGTCTTTTTTCTCCCCCTCCTCGTTCCATCACTTTCCGTCTCAATCAGCGTGAGACACCGTAAAAGAGCCACAATGTACCCAGCATCCCAGAGACAGGAGCATTATCGGGGGGGGTTGGGAGGTCTGGCCCCAGTGCACAAAATCAATGTCAGGAGAGTGCAGGCGTTAACGGGAGTGGACGTCTCTCTGCCTTCACACTGTCTGAGGCCACTGATGGACTCGTCACGCTGTTGAAAGCTGATCGAAGTGCTGAAGAGGACGGGAGGAATACAGATGATGAACGAGGTAGGCGCAGAGGCGGAGTCACAGCCGGGCATATCTGCCACTTTATACGCTCTGACCGGCTGATAAGCGTTGGCTAATATCCGTATCCTTCGGTTTACGATCTTGCCATAAACCGCCACATAAACCTTTTCCTCGCTCGGCACTCCATGAGGACGAGCTCCCGTCTGTCCACACGGGGCAGAGTAGCACCCCCTCACCTGTCCTCTTTGATCCTGGCCAGCAGTGGCTCCAGCCAGCCAGTGGTGCACTCGCAGTGGGCATCCAGGAAGGTGATCACCTGACCCCGTGCGGCCGCCGCCCCCCGCAGCCTGGCGCGAATCAGCCCGGAGCGCTTCTCCATGCGTAGCACCCGCACTGGCACCTCCAGGGTCCGTACGTGCTGGTCCAGCTTCTCCTTCAGGAAGTCTGCCGGTAGTGAAATGGATCTCTCTGTCCGGGCCTTGCTGTGCCACGCTGAATGGCTGCATTTATAATTCATTCCACCTTCTCCCTGAACAACCGCCCCCTTCCCCCCCCACCACTGTTTTCATCTCCTGGCATCAGATCAAGGCCACCAAGAAGCCTTAAGCCGCGTTTCTATATAAACACGCTTTGCAGCGCAGGTGACAGTCGTACCTACCGGCTGGCTATACTTCCGTCTCCCTCACGTCCCACTCATATTTCTCCGGCTGCTTAATGTTCATTCCGTCCATCTGCTTTGCCCATCCCTAGCTGAAGGTTGTTGAGAAATTGATACCCCCACAATCTGCCCCTCCCCCCAGGCCCCCACACCCACACATCTCCGGATTGATTTTTTTTTTGGTCAGACTCGCCACTTTACATGTTCTTGCATTCACAAAGCCGCCTTCTTAGGTTGATGCAAGGTTAGGTGCCATATTCACATGGTGCACAGCTGAGAGTGCTTGGGGGGGGGATTGCTGTAAAGCTGTTGCTCTGGACTGGACTTGCTGTGACCTTGTATAGCGTGCTGTGATAACAGCTAATCCAGCCCCTGTGGGACCCAAATCACGACCTTAACCCCAACCCTCCCTAAAAAAAGCCCGCATTGGTTCCAGCTAGAAAATACCTTGTGAAACAGGACCGGGTTGCAGTGGGATAGCAACCACCTTCTTAGGCAGAACCGGACGAGTCCGCACTGGAAGGATTCCTCAGCAGTAAATGGGGACTGAGTGGAGAGGTACCTCTCCTCTATAAGACGGCGCTGGGAAATACCTCTCTCACTGGCGTCGTCCACCAGCAGGATCTCCAGCAGCAGGTGGCGTGGCGAGCGGTTGATGGCGCTGTGGACCGTCCGCAGCAGAGTGCTCCAGGCCTCGTTGTGGAACACGATGACGACGCTGGTGTTGGGCAGGTCATCCGGGTACACCTTCGTCTTGCAGCTGACGGGGGGCCCAAATACGTGCAGTGAGCATGTAAGGTCACCAAGGGGCGCTGCTGGCAGCCAGGTCATATGAGGTCATTGGTTGCCATGGAAACAGAAGTAGACCTTCAGAGGACAGATCAGGGGCAAGTCGCTGAACGGCGACGGCGTGGTCCTCACCCATCCAGTCTGACGTCCGGCAGACTCCTGTTGAGGGCGATCATGTCACTGGCCATGAGGTTAAACTGGTTGATTTTAAACATCTCCTTCATCTTCTCCTGATTCTCCTTGGGGACCACCACCGCCTTCCCCATCTCTCCTGGGCCCTCCTGTGCGCGTGACATCACCGCTGCAATGCAAACGTTAAGGGTTTATGTGGGATTATAAGGCTACACTCCAACAGACCAGATGAAAAGTGCCAATGAATGGATTATTCCACAAGCTGTTTTTATGTTGTTAATAACACTGAAAATCTTCTGACGTTCATTTTCCTTGATCTTCACTTGGTCTTGCCCCTGTTATCAATAACCATACATTCCCACCCAGTCTTGTGAAGTATAGGACTGCCCTGTATGACAAATATGAAATTATGTCTTGCAGGAGTTTCACGCAACAGCTGACAAAATTGCCAAAAGAGAATTCTTACATGAAGCAGAAGGGGTGAAAAATCATTATTACAATCAAACACTCAAATTTGTAGGGTGTGCAGCCAGTACCAGAATCATTTTTAGATGTGATGGGTCCAAAAGAATTTGTATTCCGAGTTAATTTCGGGCTGAGGGCGCCCGGCGAGGGCATTTGTCACTTTGGCACGTCTGATCAATTTGTTCCACAGAATGGTCTTCATACTTCATTTGCGAGGCCTTTTTAGTGCTGGGGGGCTTGTTTTTGAGACGCAGGGACGGGGCAAGTCTGTCGGCTCGATTAATATTACCCCCGCTGATGAATGAGGCAGGAGTGCGGGAGGTCGACAGGAGGACGGCTGACAGACTCCTCGCCCCCGAGTGACCCAGACCTTCACCCCCCCCGTTTGGGTCACAGTACCACAGACATGTGCAGCCTACATGCCCCACCCTACCAGCGGCCTGCTTACTCCAGCATTAAACATCTGCTAAATAACTTTGTGTCCCATTCCCATGAACCCCCCCCCCCCCCACGCCCTTTGGCTGGTTTTTCTACATCACCTTCTGCAGGCGGACGTCTGAAAAGGCGTGTGAATGTTGAGAATCTTGAAATAGCATCCTGGGTCCTTTCTGAGTCATACATTCGAGCATACATGTTAAAAAAGAGCACCGGTTCTAAAACAGAGATACATCCTGACTGACCTTCCGCTCTTTGGAACTGATAATCACCAATGATTATCCAACAATGCTTTGGAAGTGACTGTACGAAGAAACCCAAGCTTAGTACAGAGAACTGAAGTTTGTAGGCCACTGACTGCATTAAAAGTCAAATACACATTCTATAGACAAAAGTATTGGGACAGCAGCCTGTCCATCATCTCACCCTGAATCACAGGGTATTAATATGAAGCTGGCTAACCCTTAGTTGCTGTAATAGCCG
>JABFEB020000035.1:20359852-20376578 GCA_019775895.2 Stomatorhinus ivindoensis | reverse complement strand
CCCCCCCCCCCCAGGGCTGACCCGCCCAGAGAAGAGGGCAGGTTCCAGAGGGGGCGCGTTGTGGAGATAACGTTGGCAGCTGCGGCAACGCTGTGCAGCTTGAGGACCTCAGGAGCATCATCGCCCTGGAGTGCATGATGGGAAAAAAACAGGAATGAAGGGGAGCAAATCAGGTACAGATCAGTAAAGCCAAAAAGAAACAACGACAGATTCAAGCATTTAGACTGAATAAAAATATGAATTTATATCTGCTTCAGCCCACATAGCGGCTGCCCTGGGTGACAGCAAGTGATGGCAGAGAAGAGGCTTTGAAAGGCACATGGTTGGTCAGATTACTGCGTTGGTTAATCACTGTCTAGGACGACCGGACAGGAGGGGGGGTAAGTTAAACCTGCAGGTGACTGACATCGTACGATAATCCCACCCAACGCCCCCTTGCTTTTCCCGGCCTCATTTCCCTCACCGCCGGAGACCCATGGCCGTTTCTGTGGAGCGGCTCGTCACTTCTGACAGGCGGCGCCCACGGCGTTTTGCGCGGTGCCGTTCCCTGCCTTCGGGTTCAAGAAGATGCGTCAGCCATGCCAAGGCTGGTGAACTCCTGCAGAACCCGGCCCGATCCTCCTGGGGAGAGCGCATACGCGTTCCGCCCTACATGCCGCGCCGAATTAGTGAAACAAAGTCGAGGGAGGCCAGTGAGTCACTGCACGCTGCACACTGCACACACACCTTGAAGAAGACGAGACCCCAAAGGAGTGGGATGTGCCTCTGAAACGTCCATTAACATAAAAGAGACGGTCCCTCTACCGCCAATTTAAAATGATGAACCTAACAAGAAGCTTTATGGCTTTCAGAACAGTGCTTATCCCTGAGAGCTTTTATGAGACCAATTAGAAAAAGGAAAAAAAAAGGTGTGACCAAGGTAATAAACAGCCCAGTGAATTTATTGTTTTGCATATCTCAATTACTAAAATGCTTCTCTCATGACAGCCAGCAGAGCATCCTCTGCTGATCGATAACAAAAATCACCAGTCTTAGGGTGTTAAAAACTGTTAAAAGACGATGGGAACAAAAGTATAAAATGAGTGCCACCTCTAGGCCGTCAGGTGCGGCATTCTGTAATGTGCCGGTCCGGTGCTCTTTGGAAGCTACGGTTCCTGAAACCTGAAGCTTTAGGTTAAAGATTAAGGCAGTCCCGGTTTATAGTGCCCCTAACAGGAGATTAATTATACTACCAAGCTCAGCTACCAGAGGACTATAAAGTTTCTGTGGACATCTAGTGTCTGGTCTCCAAACAACCGAGAAGCAGGAGAAAATGGGGACTTAAGAGGCACAGATGCTTGTCCCCCCCCCCCCCATCTTTCCAGAACTGCTCCTCCTCAAATCTTAAATATGACCGAAGCTCCTCATGGAAGTGTAAGTCAGCATCCTCTCTTTATCACTCTCCCCCAGTGTGCATCCTGCTTCTCACTCTGCTTTTCGCTGCCAGTCACGCTGGCCTCTCTTTCTCTCTCTCTCTGTCTGTCTCTCAAAAAAAAATACAGGGTGGTAAAAATTAGGCCCAACAGCCCACACTGAGCACTTGAGGACTCCCTTGTGAACCAATACGTACTGAGGGCCGTACAAATACATCTGCTCACCAACAACTAACGCATCTCAACGAGACATTTACGTGCCCTGGTGGTAATCAGCTCATACTCACAGACACCACCCCCCCACTACCCCTCCTCCATGGAGTGAGATTCTCTGCCTGAAAGCCACTGAGAAGCACTGAGCTCTGTCCGCTTTGGTGAGACCTCCCTGAGAGATATTCATGCCTCTGATATCTCCACTGAGAAGAGGCCATCGCAGGAACACGATGGAGAAGGTGGAGAAGATGGAGAAGAGGCAGTCACAGGCCGGTGGTCGGGGGCCCCAAAACCACCCTGCCCCTGCAGTGTGATCCGCGCCAGTTTGGTTACCACCAGACCTGCTGGTGGAATCTCCAGAGAAGGACTAAATAAGACCACCTACAAGACTGGAGAAGACTACCCCACACTAAAGCACTGGATTTTAAGTTGAATTCATTTATAAAGAACACAATGCCAGTTGAACAAAGTGCTGTACGATTGAAATAGCACGTACCCATTTACTGTACAACTAACAATGCAGAGTTAATAGCCAAAGAACTGTGTGTTTTAAGATGGGCCCTAAACGTACGTAAACGTAATGTTGAGGTGGCTGGGTATGCAGAGGGAGCGATGACTGCAAATCACACAATCTCCCGAGTGCTTTAGTCTGGATATCAGGACCACAAGGAGAGACTGACCAGCAGTCCTTACTAAACAACCAAATTAAAGCCAGATAAAAAAAATACAGATTATTATATAAAGTGATCCGTCTTGTCCATACTCAATAGCACTGGCTATTGAAAAAGCTGTTATAGTGTCAAAAACAGACATTTTCTGTAGCCAAGGTAATTAATAACTAGCTATAAAGTATTTCTTTAGAACTGAGAAACTACTTCTGTGTAAGATCATTGGAACAGTAATAAATTCTGTGAAAATCCATCTTTTGCAGAGTCGGTTCTGTCTGCTTCTGCCCAGAGTGATGGGGAATTTCCCAGATCAAGAGACAAGCACACAGGTAATGGCAGAAAGGAACCAAACTAGGCGTTTAATCTTTAGCTACCAATCATCTGGGTATCCCTAGCAACAGGAGTGCCTAACTGGGAATGCTGTGTCCCAGTCAGTTCATGGGGTAAGCTGGCAGGACACAACTGTTATACTCTGGACTTGGCTCTAAAAGGCTATAGGTTCAAATTTCATTATTGATGGATAAGGCTGATATTACCGTACCGTAAAAGATCGTATTAGTGTCGGTCCTTCGAGCTGCCCTGGATAACGCTGAAGCGACTGAACTACGTCATGCAATGGAGCGATGAATAAGATGGAGAGCAACGACGGGATGTTGCCCACTTGCAGGCTTCTAATTCCCCCTCAGACCGATCCAGGGCCATCACTTCTCCAGTTTCAACCCCCGTTAACGCTGCGGGAAGCTTGCGAGTCTCATCGACTTGTTTTAGGAGTCTGGACTGGCCAAGGGAATTACGCCAGTGTCCCCTTTTCCTCGCACCACCGTGCGGAGGGTATTAATATAAGAGCGGACACGATTTGAAAATGAACTTTAAGAGAACCGTGACTTTTTTTGACTAGCGTTCATTTCCCCTCTTGTTTTACAAATGATATCTACGTTTAGTTACAGTTTTCTCATACAATAACTGCACTTCACCCACCCCCTTTAATGTTATTATCTCCACCATTAAGATATTACAGACCGCAGGTAAACATGCATGCACTGTGGAATTTAATAACTTCTCGGGATGAAAGAGGGAGCGATGCTCAAACCAGATGAAAGACGAGGACGATTTTGCCCTTTTTGCTTGTATCCGCGGGTAATTAAACCATGAAATGTGCATTATCATCAAGTCAGTCTGCCTGTCATCCAACACATGCAGTCTTTGATAAGGCCTGATTTTCACTGCCGAATACCAAAATCTCAACGACAGTAATAAGCCTAATATTAAAAAGCCGAATAAACTATGCACAGACAATGCACGCTTGCAGAAAAGCCCCTCCGGTCCAAACTTAAAACTGCATGATACAATGGCGCTCCGACAGCCTAGTCATGACTTTTATTATCAATGAAATAATACGGTTACTCGTGAACCCGGAGACATTCGACATCAAATTTACAACACTCAGCCAATGCAAACATCAAAACCATGCATGCAATCTCCATTAAACCTGCACTACCGCTAACTCCCGTCTATGCAACTGTACAATTTATAATACCGCTTATAGAGTTACACTAGGCTTCAGTACTCGCTTAACAGGACATTTGAGAAACACGGCGATGAATTTCTGTACCGTCTTCTGACGTGTTGCATACGTTTAAATTCAATAAATTAACAATTACAGAATTTACAACGAATGCAACAAAAAATCGTAAACACATCAAATTAAATGCGTGCGCTATACTAACGGGTATACAGCGGTGGATATACTGTTTCACTACAGAAGCATGCTGTTAAAAGAAGCTGACGGAAACACCTTACAGTCCCTCTTCTCTTCTGCAAACCGGTGTGTGATCGATGTTGTCTGTGCAGTCTGGAGTGGAGGCAATTTTTGCCTTGACGTCCCCTTGATTTCTGATGGAATTGAACTAGAAGCCGGAGACATGCCCTCCTGTGCTCCGAAAGCAGAAAGCGGCTCATCTGTACGCCATCTCCGGCGCTTTATTGGTTTCCACCTTTGCCAATCAATGCCGCACCAGAGCAGAACTGGCGTATGGTAAATGTATTTGTTTCTGAATTATGATCCGTCCTTAAACTCAGTGATCCATCCAAATATGTGGGTATGTAGAGTGCAGTCTAAGACGCTTCCAGCCTATTGATACAGTATACTTCTTCTTTTTTTTTTGCAGAATTAGGGACTCGCTATTTAAATGGTGATTTCCTTTCGAAGTTTATTCCAAGTGGCTGTCAAGAAAAAACACATCTGTCCTTTTTATGTACATCTACAGACCGATTCATTTCCAGTTGACATGAATAGTGGGGTTCCATGGGCTCCTCCGGGAATTTCTTTCAGTCATCTGTGTTCAGATAGTAGAATGACAACTCTGACTGGCCAAATGGCGAGATTTGCATATTAGGGAAGGTCACTGAGCCCACCAGCACTAGCTTACTTCAAAACAGAAACCGAACAAATACTTTCAGTACATGTATGCAAGGAAGTTATATAATACCGAAAATGTATATGCACAGAAATCGCCTCATGCCCCAGCGTGGCTTCAGTTGAATCCATCAGTTATTCATTTCATTCGAGCTACCCCTGTCAATAAAAAAGCTATTATCCGATTATTTCCTTGTGAATTTAATTCATTAGGGGATTAAAACGCAACAATCCATAGATTAGTCGTCTAACCCCTTATCCCGGTCAGGGCTGTGAGTAATACACAAAATCGTGTCACTGAAACAGCAATTGCTCCTACGTCAGCCGTACGTCAGCGTTTTCGTATGGATGTTTTATTAGTGGTGATTTAATACCCACTGAGGGAATAATGACCCCAATGCTTGTTCTGGTGACTGGGTTAGCAGGTTACGTCTTAAATTATTCACCGTGGGCAGGGATGGCGCTTCGCCCTACCAGCCACCAGGGGGCACAAGGCACCTATTTCCTGTCCTACCATGCCGATCAAAAAGGAAGCCAAGCTGAGGTCAGACGCACGAATACTTAAGGCAGGTAGCCACTAAATAAAATTTAAAAATTTAAATTTTTGGAATCCCCACCCGCTCCCGGAATTGTTTTATTACGGATCAGACATGTAGCAAAATTATGAGTCTGAAGCCCCACCTCGTGCTTCAGCCCCCCGGTTACCGGAATCTAAGGATTAGGCCACCCCAAGGTAAGCAAAATTTAACGGGAGGAGGACGTCCCTCTGCCAGGCGGCAATAAATATAAAGAGTTACCCACCACGGAATTTATTTCTGGCTACTTGCTTGATACACCCGTACAGCTATCATACCCAGATGCCTGTGTATTTTAATGAGACACCAACTTGTACATCCTACTGAAATATCACTTCTGATGAGTCAGCTAAAAAAACTGACATCATTATGACAGTTGTGGGGAACTCTAGCCAGCCTGTTCAAATACATGGACAGAGTGTGGCGGCCAAAGCAGCGTGGAAAATCCATTCTGATTCATCAACTATGAATTCTGAGTTCTTCTTTAGATTTGCTGCTAATTGTATCTGACATGTATCCGTTCTTTCAAATGAAGAGATAAAAAACACCGGCAGTCTGTTCGTTTTCTATCAATCACAATGACTTCGTACCATGCAGCTTCGTAGTCTTTATCCTGTTAATCTGATGACATTTTTATTAGGCAGCATCTAAATTTTCTCCCTTCCAATGAATGAGAATTTAAATTTCAGTCTTCGGTTTAATATCACCAGAGTACGTGTTCAGGTGTAACACAGCAGGACATGATGTTCTTACACAACTTCAAATGGACAATGGGAAATACAATATTCCCATTAAGTCTGCATATCCGTTCGTTATTATCTGAGAAGTACAGGCTGAGTCCGTTCATTTGTGTGGTTTATCTTCCAAAAAAAAAAACCTCACCGGCTGCCAACGGTAATTTTTCAGTGGGCACACGAGTGCCCCCTTCAGGCCGTCTGGGATGTGACCAGCTTCCAAGCTCTGGATTCCTTCTGATGAGAAATTCTTCTGCCTTTTACCTGAAAGCTATGGGGATTTTATCATAAATAACACAGAAATTCAAACTAAACATTTAATTCACAACAATGCCTATGTGAGGCACCATCGAAATATCAGTCTTCACTTTTTAACAATACTGTACACCCAATATGTTTTTTTTAAGTTTAAACATTTTTTAACTTTCTATTACTGTAGTCATATACATCGATGACCCTGACATCAAGAATTACTCACAAAGCTATGTCTTTATGCTTTCTGTCCTTCGAGCCAGAATCTACTGCTGTGGGAGAACAAATGAATGTCAGATTTTATAAACACCGTCACATTTTTCATGTATAATTTTTAAATGAATCATTCATTACATAATTCTTCCATGTTGCCAGAAGTGAAAATAATATGTATTTGTATGCGCATCATGAAGCACAACTCGGAGTTAGGTGATGGGCAGCTATTGTCAACACAGAGACACTAAATAATGTTTATTTATTTGTTTATTTAGCAGAAGCTTTGGCCAAGGGGACTTAAAAGTGAGGAAAGACTGGGAGCAGGGCACAGGGTCACTTAGCATCCAGTGCCCTGTAGCAGTTAGGGTTAAGGACTTGCTCAAATGTTCAATGGTGATGTGTTTCCTCTACCAGTCACTGTATTAGAACCCACAAACTTCTGGACACATACTGAGACCCTTAATCTACTGATGAACACACCGCCCCATGTGACATATTGAAAGATTAGTACACTAGTCATTAAGAACATTTGTAAAAGGCAGTGTGTGTCACGGCGGGCTAAACCTGTGTGCCTGTGATTGGAATGTTGCTGTTCACACCTTCATGCAAGGCCCCTAACCCCCAGCCTGATGGGTGCTGCCGCGGGCCGCTGCCCTTCACGGCCAAGCTTCCTCTTACGTATATACTCTATTTGTCTGTGTGTCGCGGACAGAATTTCCCCACAAGGGATCAATGACGTGTCGTTATTATAAAGTTTCCAGAGTACTGATTTTGTTCTTTTAGCATTTATATCTGATTCCTGGTCCATTAAACAGTGATAGTGAGAATGAAGAACACGTGATTTAAACCACTTAAAAAGTAAGGAAGCATCAGAACAAAACAGGGGTCACGTCATCTTCATGGATGTCATACACGTTGGTTACTGTGAAATTAAAATATTCCAGTGCTCTATGCCTTTAACATGCAGTTACCATGACCAACATAGACTGCATTTTTGCACAAGTGCCAAAGTGCTTTTTTTTTTACTGAAATAAGATGCAGCAGAAATTGAATAATCAAGATCCACAGAGAACAAATTTGATATAAAATACATAAATGCTTAAAGACTTCACTTTCACCATGATGATTTGTATTAAGCGAAGCTGTCTGTGACATAAATCACTAACATGCAGTTTCAGAAATTAATAGATATCAATAAGAAGCAACTATATCAGGGGTGGGCAATCTTATCTACAAAGGCCCGGCATGTGTGCAGGTGTTTGGGATAACCTGTAGGTCAGCTGTTCAAACCCAGGTATCAGGACTCTTCAGCCATTCAGTCCTCTAATTAGTAATCTAATTAGGGAGTTGCAGCGAAAACCCGCATACATACCGGCCCTTTGCGGATAAGATTTACCAGCCCTGAACTTAATGGTCCTATAAAAAAAACAATAGCACCGCTATGAAATATTTTCTCCACCAGATGTCAGAAGAGCATTATTAATCTGTTCTGTAGGCGTGTTGATGGGTTGATGGGTTTTCTTCAGGACGTCTTGCTTTCAGGTCCCCCAATGACACGCTCATTTTTATGATCTTTAGCTGTGTATATATTTTCTCATGTAATGTATGTTCAGCAAAATTGTATCAATGCTTGGTCGCTTGTGAACACCACCTTTTTGGGTGTGTTTTTTTGCCGGGAGTAAAATGTGTAAATATAGGATACAATCACCTCTCCAGATTCGCGAATCTGACATTCGAAGTTTCGGTTATTCGCGAGTTGGCCGCGAAAAATTACATTTTTAGAGGTTGCCTAAAGATCGCAGGAACCTGCCAAGTTGCATAAGCCAAAATAAATAAACAATAGGCCTACTGAAAATTATTTGGATCACAGAAAATTACATAATATATCAGTGGACCAATTAGTGGCATGCTTGTCAGTGTAATTGCATAGTCCTACTATATATTTATGTAAAAGAAATTTTAATAATGGTTCCAAAACGTAGTGCTCCAAGTGCGTACAGTAGTAACTTTATACAAACAGGGACATCATTTAGAGGATTTATAAAAAGGTATAGATGGGAAATGCCAACCTAATTTGACATACAAAGCATACAGTGCATTACTGCTTGTTTGTAAACTGGTAATAAATAGACTTTATGCTATCGTTAAGGTTAGCAGGTTGTTATGGGCTGAGGTTTGGGCGGGGCAAATATTATTCGCAAATGTTCACATTAGCGGGGAAATTCTGCAGCTAAAGTGACGGGGGGTGGGGGTTATTCCTTTTAACTTGGTATTTAGTTTCCTCTGTCAGAAATAGCAATTTTGTTCAACTAAGACATATACTTCAGTTCCGCCTGTCAAATGTATTGTGTTTTACATTATTTTAAAGTTAAGTTTACTACAATGCATGAACATTTCAATTTTTTATATATTTTGGCTTTCCAAAACGGACATTTTTGAAATTTGATAAAAATGACCAGCCTGAAGATAATCGGAGGGATGGAGTTTCGCGCACTGCTTTGTTCTGGGAGGGGCGCTGTTTACACTGACCAGCGTGTCTGAAAACGTGATGCAGGCTCCTCTCAGCTGCAATGGTTTCACCCGGCCAGGTATATAGCCACGCGCTGCCTGGAATGATGCAAAAGTTGGCTGCGCGTGCTCCACCGCACGAAGTTCTCCGGGTCTCACGTGAACGTAAGGAACATCTATGCTTGCGTTTCAGTTGATGATTTACTGCAGTTCCGCCAGTATTAGAATGTGGATTTCATGAATTGTTTTTAAAGTACGTACCCACCTGTTTCTGTCTTTGGCTTCATGAAAGGGTGCAAAGATGAATTCCACAGCGTTCAATGAAACGGACACTGGGCTGTTTTCCAACAGCAGCGACGGGATTTTCAAATGCTGTAACTTCTCATCTATAGTGACCGATGACGGTTTTGTTGCAGCTGCATCAGATGAGCGAAGTCTGTTCATCATGAGAGTTGTGCAAATCGCTGTCATGTGTGTCCTCTCCCTGACGGTGGTGTTCGGCATCTTCTTCCTGGGATGCAACTTATTAATAAAATCGGAGGGAATGATCAACTTTCTGGTAACGGACAGGAGACCATCCAAAGAGGTCGAGGCTGTCATAGTGGGCGCGTATTAGCTCACACTACTTCTGGATCCCGGGATTTCCCTTCGCCGACCGAGTGCCGCTGCCGGCCCAGCTTGGCGATCCAGTGAGGAAACTGACGGCACCTAGGATCCAATGTGAAGTGCTGACTTGGACAGAAAACTCTCGAACCTGAGTATTAGCGCGATCGGACGCTTTGAGACACTAATTTGAAGTTATTTTCCTGGGATTCATTTTTCTTTTTTTCTCATGGCTAAATCTATTGAGAATGTTATACGGTTCAACGGGCGAAAGCTCATAAATAAAATTACAGCTGTTATGAGAACAATTAATATCATTCGAAACCTCCAATAATCTGACTTTTCTTTAAAGTTTTTCTTTACTGTTTACTGAAGCGTTGATTAATATAGATTTTTTTTGTCCTTTTTGCGAAAGCAGCGGTGTCCTAAATGTTGAAACGTGGTTAATTTTTCTCGCATTTTCATTAATATGCAAGGACAACGTTTCCTTCGATTTAAGCGTGACACAGGTTCAGCAGATACGGCCTTTGTTACTAATAATATATTATTGCACGGATGATGAAATGTAATGAAGTTATGTGCCCTGTCCTTTTTTAATAAATGCATATTAAAATTCAGTTTAAATCCTTTTTGGAAGTAATTACCTTTTGCAGTGATTGATTCAACAGAAATCAACGCCAATGCATTTATTGTTGATGTTTTTAATTAATGTAATTAAATCGTCACACGAGGGGATGTCATTAAAGTTTCATATTGTGTTTTAAAACAATGTACAATGAACAATTTGCACAAATTGTTAATTTGGAAACTGACAGTGTTATTTGTTTTAAATACCATTATGGTTAAAACTGACGATGCTTCCACGACTTAATTACCAGTAACGTTCAGCTTATATTTAAGGGCGCGTACGGTTTTCTCAGTGCCAAACTCAAACCGTATCGTATTTTCAAGTCAGATTAGATATGTAACAATAGCTGTCATAACTGTCTTTGCAACATTCCCAAAAATCTACATGTTCTTTTGTAAATGAGCAGATGCTGTTGGTGGTATTTGATTCCATCTCCATGCTAAGAAGTCTATAGGCTCCATCACCCCGCTTCTACAATTCGGGGATGGGGGGTTATGCACCTTCTATTAAACGGCCTTGTCCTCCTAGCCGCGTGCTCACATTCGCCCAGCAGCAGCGGAGACACGAGAAAACTGTCGCACGGCAAGCGCGAGACCGATATAAAATCACCACGGTTGTATCGAATGCCATCCAAGTGAGATCATTACTAATCACCTTATTTTCCAAATGGCTGAAGCATGTTTTGGAAAGTTGGGCCCGGCCAGCTCAGAGCACTCGTGGATATTGATAGAAATTTCATGCTTTTTGAAGCTGCGAAAAACCCATCCCGTTGAGCAGCCTTGTGGCTAATTGACACACGGTTTTCTGAGGACCACCTATCATGCTCGAGACTTACAGCTAGAATAGATCAGGGCAGCCAAAGGGATGTGAGTAATGAGAAGACTTCAAATACCGTCTACGTTTATGCCAGATGTATTTGACACTGCAGCCGTTAGATTCGATCTATGAACATTTAAATAGTTACTAAAATTAGAAATTTGTTACTTTAAAGTATGTTCATATTTTCGTGCAATGCAAAATATGTGTCAATCTGAAGATTTTCTAGCGTTCACCGGATATTTCCTTTTCGTACTCAGTCCACTCTTGCAAATTTCGACTCTGAGCAGTCGTATTCTCTGTTGATCTGTCTTTCACATTCTGCTGTCTACATTTAGCGAGCCCCGACACATGCTAATCTTCGAAAACAACTAGATTTAGCCCGTGTATGGTAGATATGGTGTGCTGCCCATGCAGATACTCCCGTTCCAACAACCTTACGTGCCACCACTCCCGATACCTGCCATTTCGGAGCAATGTGACACTTTCACACGGCAGCTGAAACCCCAAGTATGACAAGGGCGCTGGCAATTACTGATCGCAACCGAGAAGACACCCTCAGTGGGAAGGATCACTGAACATAGGTGTTACCTTGTCATAATTAACACACCAATTACAATTTAATCAAGTCGAAATAGATATGTGACTCATTTTACTTGTAATTACAATTTATACGGCAAGTATTAAGTGCAGCTTTGGTTATTGAACCAAATTGCTGCCCAGTTTAGGACAGATTGTCGTTTGGGTTTCACAGCGTCGAGTAGTTACTCAGGAGTTACTCAGGTACAATCCCAAATTTAAGACGAGATTTTAGGGTTATTGTTAAGAGGCAGCATATGTATCTTTAGGAGTGAAAGAGGAAAGAACGCGTGTCCCGTCAAACAAATGAACAGTTATATCTTTCCGTCTGTGGGCAATTAACTATAATGTTCACGGAAAATAAAAATGTAGGAAAAATTCAATCCATATTTAAAATATATATATACCATTTGTTCCAAGTTTTTCATTGTATCATTTAAAAAAATCTTGTGGCGAGTATTTGGGCCACTTTAATAAAGGGGACGACAGCTCCGTCTTTATTCAGCAGCGCACTAGCAGCGGCGCGGCGGCAGTGACAGCAGGTGGCTGTCCCGCAGGGGTGACGAGAGGGTCTTCCCGGCCAGTGCTGGACCTCAAAGTTGGATCCAGCCAGTGCCCTAGCTGTATCTTGGGATCGCAAAAGCTCCACTGAGACCCTTGTTACTGGCGTCCATGTAGATGGGGAGTTATGGGTTGGTGTTCTCCAGCACTGGAGCCTCTGCGAGTGCAGTTCCCATGGCGGCTTCGGACCACAGTGGAGCGGTGTGGAAGCTTGGCACTATCTCATATGAACTGTAGGGAACATGAGGGACGTCTTCACCGTTGACCACATGAACCAGGAACTCCGTCTTGTACCGTAAGAGGGAGCATTTCCGGGGGTTGAACTGCAAGTCAGTGTCATGGATGGCAGGGATCATGGTGCACAAGTTGCTGATCACTGGTCAACGTGGGTGATGCCCTGGTTCTGTGGGACTTGCTGCATCATCCTGTGGAATGTGGTCAGGGCATTACATATGGAGAACCTGGAAGTGCAGCAGACCCTGAGCAATGGTGAATGCAGTCTTGGGTTGGGCAATTGGGCCCAGTTGGACCTGCCAGTATCACTTTGGAGGTTTATGGAGCTGAACTACATTGATCAGGTGACGTGATTTAGTGCATCATCAATTGGGGGAAGTGGATGCAAACACTTTCAGGTCACAGTGTTCAGGACGCACAAACCCCAACCCAGAACCCATCCTTCCCCTTAACCAGGACTGCCTGTGCAGCCTATGCACTGCCGCACCGCTCAGTGACACCTGCTGCCACCATCTCCTGGATCTCCTGCACTGCCATGGGGTGAATGGTCCCTCGCAGGTGAAGGTGCTGTTGGAGAGCGGACTCTTTCTGCATGGCTCGGCAAAACTGTGAGTGACCCCACCATGCACAATTGAAGAGATCTATGGCAAGCACACCTAGAGACTCGCTCTCCCCTCTCTGGCAACCCGCCAGTGTCTCCCTGTGGTCTCTTCCCATGGTGAAATACCGCTTCAGTGTTGCATCCAGAGCGACACCACCCCGCTGACCATGTGGGGTAAGGCCGAGGAGGACCTGAAGTGTCCGCACAAGGTGGACCACCCCCTCCGCGGGGGAGCCTTTGGTGTAGCTATGACTCCAGGTTTTCGCTGTAGGCTTTTGTAAATATATCTTTGTGGGGACTCTATTCATTTTTATGGGGAAAACTCTAATCCCAACAGGACGACCTTAACCCCTACCCAGCCTTAACCTTAACCATAAGTAAACAAAGTATGAGATTTTTGGCATTTCTAGTATTTTGATTGCATTCGCAAATGTTTGTGTGGACCTGAGAAATGGCTCCCTCATCATCAATATAATGGGTTTTTATTACATTGTGGGGTCACTGGGTCCCCACAATGTAACATATATCTCGACACGCAAACACACACACACAAATACACAAACCATGGTAAGACATCCGACACATTAAACGACAGATCAGACATACTAACGCTGTGTTGCAAGGCATGCCGGTAGCCTGAATAATGAAGTCCTCGCTGACCCACCCCGCAGCGTCCCAGTATTGAGTACTCCGTAATTAGTTTTTAATGCAGTGATGCCACTGCGGCCATATTTTTCAGACAGAATGTGACAAATCGGTGTGTTTTCGCAACTCCCGAGGCCTGTATTAAATGAAGTTTCAGGATTGCGGGATGTTGACAGAGTAGCACAAGTCAGACTATTTATACCAGCAGTGAAAATGTGGTATGCTTGCACTGATCACACTGAATAATGTTTTAATTCTCTATCAACTGCCAACGTATGTCAGACTTTCTCTCTTTTCGCATGGGGTGACGACAATGTTAGGTTTTTGATTGCATGTCTTCTCACATTTTGCAAGTTTTAAAATACATTTAAACGCAAAGTTATTTTTATTCACAGAACATTTAAAATGAAATTACCATCAAAACTGAAGGAACACCGTGCACAAGCTCTCCAACAGATTTCATTTTTAGTAACCACTCAGCTATGAACTAATATAAAATTAGTTTTGTATCACTGTTGGCAACCCCACAACAGCTCCCTCAATAGCTAATGCTATTTTTAACATTTGAGGAAAATAAAAAAAAACCATCTTTCAAGTTTATAAAATTGTTGCTAGTTTGGTAGGTCATATATTCTAATGCTTTCCTTCTTAATGATCTTATTTAATTTTATGGTGATAAACCACACATTTAGGAAAATCTCAAGGCCCATGCAAATATTTAATTGTATTTATATCTGCCAGGTTCAATTATATATGACCCTGGCAGTGACCAATTTAGTACCTGAACTGGAAATTAGTTCCATGCATAACAGACATGTTGAGATAAGGACGTAGAAGCTGAAGATCACAGTACTGGTTCTGCATAACAGAAAGGAGAAATCGAAGCAGAGATGGATGGAGCTCTGTGCTTTTGGAAGAACCTCAAACACCGTGAGGTAACGAGCAGGACACCCGTCGTCTTGGTATCTGGTTTTTCTGCGATGAGAGGCAGGTGGTGATTACGCAGAGGTAGTCAACACTCTGAGGTTCCTGCTGCAAATGATTCCCGAATAAGAAAAGAATCAGAAATGAGTTATTTATGCATTAAACTATTAGCTTAAATTCACTGGTATTAAGTAACTTTTGAGTTCACTTTCAATTTACCGTTTCACCCAGGTGTCCTGCACCTTCACCATTATACCACTCACTGCCAGATATCTCGGAAAGTTCTAGAAATACTTTCAATCGCTAAAGTGCTTTAGAGTATTTTATTTGGCTATTCTCCTATCATTGGCTACACGGTCTGGAAATGGGGGTGCACCAGTCAAAATGGCACGCAGTTGTGGATTTTGTTTCACACACACACATACACACCAAAGAATTTTCTGTTGAGAACCATGCATTTTGCATTCCATTCGCTCCTGTCACCTTCTCACCCTCCAATCACAGACTGATTTCATATTTCATTTCAAGCAGAAAACAATCTGCTTCACATCTCAGATCAGGATGGTTCAATATCGCGTTGCATGCTTCACGAAATCTGGGCGGTGACCCTGCTAAATAATCCAGATGGAAAAACAGAATGTTTTTTTTACAGAATGCAGCTTCTAGTTAGCCCGGGAAGCAATAGGCATTAAAATGCAATTTGCAAAACAACAAAGTTACAGAGTATTAATGTCAGCAGAGGTAGTATATGCCTACTTCAGATACAAGTAGCATGGAAAATGGATGTGTGGTTCACAGGATAGTGCTTCTGATTGTTTTAGGTTTGTTAAGCTTCTCGAACTCATGAGTCTTGACCCTGAAAGTTTTCCAGAAATGGAAACACATGCTTGGGTTTTTTAATCGCATCACTGACTGTAGACATAAAGAAACATCATTATCTCCCAGACTGTCAACAGCAATTGTCCCCTCAAAGCAGGATTGTTGCTTTAAATAAATCCACACACAGGCCTTAACCATATCACAGCCCGGTGCTGTGAACACAGGCACCAGCGAAGTGGAGCCTCAGAACACAGAGCCAACCCCCTCTCTGCAATTATCGAGTGCGGCGAGGGGAGGGGCGTGCTGTAACACTGGCCAGATGTCGCTGAGCAAAAAACCGCTTGCGGATGTTGATCTGCAAGTTGCATAAGTGATGGGACACAGAGGAGGGCGGTGGGATTAGCGCATACTGCCAGTGATTGACAAGGTTTAACCCCCTTCCCATTCATTGCATAGCCCCTGTTTTCCCTGTTATAAACAGCACAAAGTAATCCAGCACACACTGGGTTCCAAGGCCCACTGTTCAGCATCACTACACACCATCTGAATGTATATCTTTGAGCTCTAGTCTGTTAGATTTTAAACCTTATTTACACTACCAAGTTTGTTTGATGTTTTATTTTAGTTTCATCCATCCATCCATCTTGCGTATTTTTGTAGTACAAGGTCAAAAATTTGTGTTTCACCAAAAATGAACTATAACCTGCCAATTTATGGAACTTGTCACTTCTGCTGAAGTTCACCTTCGGTAGTGTTCGCAGCGGTATAATCCAAATGGCTCTTTACAAGCATTTTGTTCATTCACTGGTCCATTTCCATGGCCATGATACCAGTTAGAACATGGGGACTCCAGTGACAGAAAGCCATTGTCTTCATTTGTCAGTATTTTTTTCATGGACTTGTAGGAGACATACAGATGAAACAAAAAGAACACAAATGAGATGAAAGACAGAAGTTCACAAGAGCAGTTTAATGTGAGTTACATCATGGCACCATGTGGCATAATAGTGCGGAGCCCATGTGACTTAGGCTCTGAGGACAGCACTGCCCTGGGGCACTGCCTGTGAACCTGTTGACCCCATATGGGCCAGCTTCCTCAGTGCTGATTGGTCACACAGCACTAGCCAATCATCAGTCTTGGATGTAGACAAGCAGAATGATTATCAGTTTAAGACAGGGTGACCCCTGGATATTCCATTTAGAGGTTCGGACCACGTTTGACTCACAACAATCCTCTGGGATTTATGGGATTTAATTTTTTTTATTGTTTTCTGAGCATTGTTTCAGGTTGAGAATAAGTCACAGACTCCTTAATTGTTTTT
>JABFEB020000035.1:20305776-20319524 GCA_019775895.2 Stomatorhinus ivindoensis | reverse complement strand
ATTTCCTCTCACCTTCCCTCCATGCACCTGGCTGTTTATTTACACCCTGGGTATGCCTTGGGGCTATGGGGGCATTTCCTCTCAGGCCCCCGAAATGGCGGTGCTGATGACGCCCGAGGTACCATGATGCCACACGGCCCCAAGGGCCCCAAAACTCGTGGTGCCTGCCAACTGTGCAGGGCCGCGGAGCGTGCAGGGCATTATGGGATGGAAAGAGATCCGCCACCCCCTGTCCTGTATTGTGTTTCCACTTTCCGCACCCACCTGATGATACAGCCTTTTGTATTTGTCGTCTAATCTAGGGCGGATATTTCAATTAAATGAAGTAATTTACCCTAATCCTCCTGGGAAGTGGCTCTCCGTTCTGTCTGAATGCGTTCCAGCTGCTTTTGATGCTGTGACGCTTTTGTACTGGCACTGGCTGAACCGTGCACTGCCCCCTATTGGTCCCTCATAGTCGAACCAGTGTTTGACCTGCGTTCTGGAAATGGAGGGTGAACAAGCTGCCTAATTTCCTTTGGATCAATATTGCTGTGTTCAGCAGCACTAATTAAATTGGAGCAGCATAATTAATGTGCTTTTTTTCTGAGTCCAGCAGTGACCCCCTGCATAAATCATTTGTTGTCTCTGAGCTGATTTGATTGGGCACTGTAGCGGCGTGGACTGAGTGCTCTCCCTCGCCCAGACCTCTGCTCTTACCAGATCGGCTTCCTTTCGGAAGCGAGACGCCCTGAGTGGAGGCCGACTGCTTCCACGCTTTGGCTGTTTTCCCTGTCATTCACTCCCATACGTGGGTCCGATAGTTTTGCTTGGTGATGGAGTATGAGAAGGACACTAGACTCAGTCGTCATTTGTCGTTAATAAGCATTGTGTTGCATTTCAGTTAGTAAAACAAACAATGCCTATGTATTTAATATGCATCTTTACCCTAATTTTAACTCATAAAGTTGCTGCAATAGTGATGATGTTGGACGTCTTTTCCGATTGGCTGAACTTGGAAGCCGCACTGCTAATGATCAGCTGATATGACTGAACAACCTACTGCTTTTAACCATGGGAGCTGTCTAGAGACAAGACGATACACCAGAAATACCTGTATGTCTCTGAAGTGCCGTCATTTGTTCACAGGACGTGCAGTTCTTTCACATTAACAGTTGTACTGTATTTATTTTGAGGGAGAAATGAACAGAAATGACCTGTTGTTCTCAGAATCGTGTTTGTATGATGCTGAGTGCTGGACTTGGCACATGAAACCACAATCTCACAATCCTTCCACACGTAGGTCTGGACCCAAGAACTAAGTTCCACCGCCTGGGGTGTTTTATGTGTATTTTTAGACACGAATGCTTTAATTGTTTTAAATTGAGTTGTAATTAGCCAATCCTTCAGGCGTGGGTCTTTCAGGATTAATAAGAAAGCACCGCTGTGTGTTTCGAAGAGGGTACCACATAATGGTTGATAAAGGCAGCATTTATACACGATCCCTTCACAGGTCCTGGTCAGATTGGTTTGTTCTCCTCAGATGAAAGCTCACTGTTTATGACAGAATTAATAAGCCTTTCTCTGCCATGATGAAAGCAGAGGAGCGTGGGTAAGAGACAGTGATTATTTTAAGTCTTCTTTGCTTGTAATGGTGTCCTGTCCACCTGTCACCATCTAACATCTCTGTGTATATTGACTTTATTAACAAAAAAAAGTAGCTATGTGTTTCTGATCTCTCTTCTGTCACCCTTTGTTAGTTTGGCGGGGATGCAGACATTGATCTGTTTAGGTGCAGGATGTTATCAAGACATCAGACCCGGCCGGCACAGCTGCCACGGCAACTGCTGCTGTCCCCACATCAGGGGCCCCCAGGCTGTTTCCATGACGATGAAGCCTGAGGCCGCCGCCCCGCCCATGAGACACCTGAGCGGGAGGCCACAGTCAGGTATCCCAGACCTTCATCCTTAACCCTCCTCTTCTTCAGAGCCTGAGGTGCCCCCCCCACCCCCTCGCCCCGAACCTTCTGACAAACTGTTACCTCCTATAATGTTTTGGATGATATTGTTGGATGCGAGCTAAAAATAAACATTATCTTCACTGCTCTGTCTGTCACCTTCACTGGTGATGCAGCCAAGCAGGGAGAGAGACTGGAGCTTGTGAAGGAGGTGCCTGGAAGTGGAACGGGGACGATGAGGTTGAGCTTTCAAGGAGCACCTGAAGGAGAAGGTAGGGCCATTGGAAATAGGGAAGGGAGATCTGTGCATCACTTCCAGCTGCCAGAAAAAAGTTCTTTATTTTGATGGCTTGCAGCACAGGACAGCGCTTTGTCAGTGTAACTTTAAGTAAGGGAGGGTAGGTCCCACACATTCATGCTGCTGGACCTACTTCTGACTCAAGATCATGAGGAATCCCCTCCTGAAGGCGGGGCGACCGGCTGTGAGGCCATACAGCCTTCTGTCTGTTATCGGTGCTGCATCCCTGCAGCTGCTTAATTATTTTATTGATAGATTATCTGTTTGTTTTATTTGCTTAGCAAAGGTCCCACGGAAAAGCTTTCCACTGCAGTCTTAATTGGCGTGTCTTTATGATTAGCCTCCGCTGATGAGAGCAGGGCTCCGATCAGGACAGTCATGTGATGAATATATGTGCTTGTTCACTAGTCAGTGTGACTCTGGGATGGAGAATGAACCTTGTCTCTTTGCGATGGTGGGGGGCACATCATCTCCAGAGATGGCTGTAAGGTGCTCCTCTGAACAGCTGCTAAATCTCTTTCCTGGGGGTACTGTACTGTACTGTAGGTTTGGGTACTGCTGCTATAATATGGTATACCACAGAATTTTAGGGACGTAAAAATATAAACAATAAAATATTTATATTGGCAAACAAAATTATCTGAGTGGGAGGGGTGAGGGGGATCACACGCAATAACATTTTGCGTGGGACGGTCAAAATGTACCACATCTGGATTGTATTACAGTAAGAAAAATTTGATACTCCTGAAGCCTGCTGTAGAGTTGCTTCATAATAGTAATTTTGATAAGTTCGGCTTGTTGGAATGTCACTCCTGCCCTCCTCCTAGTTTGCAGCTGACCAGCGCTCACCTCATTCCCTGGGTAAGAGAGAAGAAGCACGAAGAAGCAACACCTTCAACAAGGACACGGCCTAGATCGAGAAGGTGAGGCTCATCTGGAAGGCCATGCAGAAGGTAAATCCTTGATTTGCCACTTGCACACACACAGATACATTAGCGTTCTTTTCTTCACCTACCCCTCTAGCTCTCTATAGGTTGGGGGGGGGGGGGGGTCACAGTGCAGGATTAAGCCAGTTGGGGCTTAAGGGCCTTGCTGAAAGGCCCTTGGATATGTGGCTGTTCTGCCAATGCCCGGGCTCAAACCAGCGATCTTTCAATCACAGGCATGGAGACTGAGCCAGTCACCGTACCAACTCTTCCATTGACCTTCCTGAGAAGATGCCCTCTAGCACCAGATAAGAGTGAATGGCAATGAACAGGCCCGCTGGGTTTAGCAGCTGGGCACCCCTGAGGTCTGCTCCCTCAGCCGGTGAGTCGCTTCTGCTGCTGATCCCTGAAATCATTTTGAGGTTAATGGCACTTCTTCCCTCCTTGGGTCACATGTTGAGCCATTATAAACCATTTCATTCTTACAGTTAGCTTATTTTCAAATGTACCAGTAGTATATTTGAAGTGCCCATGCCATAATATTGAGGTACAAGTATAGGAACAAATATTTATATGACAGAAATATGACAAAGTAGCAGTAATCCATGGAAGCCACTGAGATATTTATATTGCAGTTTTTGAGATTTTCTAAAACATATTTTTCAGCATATTTTTAACAAAAGATTTAGAAAACAGTTATTTTCCACATAAATGTAAGGTGTATAAACAGAATGAAATGTTTCAGCTTTCCTTTGTTGCTGACATAAACCTCCAGCGTAGCAGATGACCTTGAGTGTCGCCGATTGGGCGTCACGGCGCCGCTGTCGTCCTGCTGACCGCGTGTTTTCTCACCAGAGCCTCTGCTCTCTCCGTGGCTCGCATCTGGCGGACATCTGTGTGGCGATGGCGGCCCGGTTGGCTCTCCGTGGGGGCCCTCCCATTCCCTGTCCCTGTGGCCCCTTGCAGGCTGGGATGTGGCAGAGTTTGTGTGTTTCTGCAGAACGGAGAAGGGCCCTTCATCTCTCCTGCCTCCCTGCTTTGTTCTTGCAGTTCGTTCATTCAGTCAGGGGCGCGCTCCACAAAGCAGGATTTCTCATTTAGCTGGTTAACTTAAGCTAGAAGTCATGATTGTCCAGTAAGAGTTTATGTTAGTAGCATTCCTACTGGACAATCATGACGTCTAGCTTGAGTTAACTGAGAAATCCTGCTTCTTGTAACAACCGCAGGTGACAGTTGATTACGTTTGTGTTGTTATCAAATAAGACTGATAATTAATAATAACAGGAACCATACTTGGTTGCCCCCGTGACCTTGACCAGGATGAGCGGTTGGATGATGGATGCGTAGCTATTTAGTTTTGTTCCGGCCCGCTTCAGCTACTGGAAGGCATTGAAAGCTTTGGCCACTACTATCTCTTTCTTTCCCTTTTTCCATGCCGTTAATCCAGAAGGCTCTGTGTGGGAGGGGGCCACAGTCGGCGTGACCCCCGTCGCTGGCAGCCGCTAATTTACAGGCTCCCGGTGGAGCTGCGTGCCGGGGGTAGCTGAGAAATGATGTCCAGAAACTCCCAGCTTCACCTTAAAAAGCCAATTTATTCTGCTGCCAGAAAATAAAGAGGGATGGGGGTGGTGGGGGAGTGTATTCTAGGTCCTGAGTGTGGGCTGGTCTGGAAGGTATGGTCTGGAAGGTATGGTCTGGATCTGGCAAGGATACCGTAACTCTCTGACGCCATAGCAACAGTCCCCAATTACAGAGATGTCTGACATCTGGCCTTGCTGCTGCGTTCCTAGAATTTTAGCTACAGTTAAAATACATACAATAAAAACACACTGTCTTTGTATTGAACACTAAAACTTTTGTCTTTTGATTGGTAATCTGAAAGAATTAAACCGTGAACAACTCAAGGAAATTGTACACATGGTGAGTCGTATTGCTCCGTGTTCGTCGGCAGATTGCTTTAGCGCTATGCAATGGTTCCATCTTGTGGTGAAATGTGTCACTGCACACGAGAAGATTAACGGCTCCCTCTCTGGGCTCTGATGGCTTCCGTCTGCAGTTTTTCCAGTTTTTTTGCTACGTGGGGCACTTAAACGAGGAAGGTAATTAGCGTATTCATCTGGGTGGAATGAGGCTCTAATCGAATCTGGTGACTCTGGTCTCAGGCATATAGACGAAACAAACGGAATCATTTCTGCGGAGCGTTTCCTCGTGACCTGCTGTGACTTTAGCGGAAATGTGCGCCCGTCTCGACCTCTCACTCAGGAAGGTGGAGCAGATGTTTGGTGAGCTGGAGGTGTGGAGCACCGTTCCAGATTGTGATCGTCTGGAAATCTATGAGGATGTCATCTTTCATCTGGGCAAAAAGGAGAAGGTGGTGACGATGTCCAGTTACACCCACAGTGCCTTTCTTTTCCTCTTTCTATTTCTATGCTAGTCTTATGCGCTTGTCCTCAGTAGTTGTTGTTTTTTTTTATTATACAGACATTCATTCATTTCTTTATTAGTTAAAGGTTTCTGGGTCTGCACATCTACAGAAATAAGTTCTTCTGTGCAGAACCTTTGGTGCAGCGACTAACATATTACACTGTTTGTTCACTGTGGATGAGGAGTCGCAGAGAATGCAGTGCAGTGCCAGTGGCTCTCATTTTGTAGGTCTAGGTCCTATAACCACTGATTAATAATCAATGGTGCTCAGAGGGCTAAGTTTGTGATGTGAACTAACCAGAAATGTACAAATATTTCATAAACTGGCCTACGTGTTTCCATGAACCAGTCCTACCCATGCTATCTATCCACGCTCTGCTCCCCAAACATAGACGAGGAGGATGTTCTGATGTGCTTTGAGCACATCTGCACTCTTGAGGAGAAAGATGAGAAACAGACGTCTCTACAGAGAAGTTCACACCGTCCAGGACCTGGGAGGTGAGAGTCGCCGTTTTCCACACGTGTGCAGGTGGTTCAGTATTGAGTTGGAAAGATGCTCTATATGGTGGGAGTGTCACAGTTCTGCCCTGCAGAAATTCTTGGACAAACTCCACAACTACATCCTGCTCCATGTCTGCCTGGTGGGGGGGTGTGGGTTGGGGGATGTTCCCAGCTGTCAGCTGAGATGTCCACTCAGGTGATAAAAGACAGGCTGACCTCCCCAGGAACACAGCAGATTGGTGCAGTTTGTGGACTGAAAATACTGTACAGTGTTTATTAAATATAGTGCTGGAAGCGGGAAATGAGATTTGTGTTTATTGCTGTTGTGGTTAATCTAAGGGGCAGTCTGTACCCCTGTCCTATTGCACTGGTACATGGAGAATCTAGAACACCACTAGATGTTACTGCTAATAGGAAGAGCGGCATGGACATGTTGAAAGTGCAGGCAGTAGCTCTGCTGAATCGGTTCCCCAAATTAGTCTTGGCTGTGCAGGAAGTTCCCATCCCCTCAGCTCACGGTGTTTCTCACGTGTGCACACAGACCCAAAAAGAGATGAAAAACATACTGCTGTTCCTTCTCCTCAACTTAGAAGGTCTAAAATGACCTTACAGCCCAGGTCTTTGTCCTTTATGTTTCAGTCGCTGTGTTCCTGTGGCCCTTCTCTTCCCGAAGGTGGCTGGTGTCCTCCAGGACAAAGGGTTCACTGTGGGGGTCAACGCCAGCTTAAGAACTTTGGCACCGTGATCAACTACAGAGCTACAGGCCTGGACAGAGGCAATATCAAGATGGCATACAGCAGTGAAAGTACACTTTTATTCTTCAATGAAACAGGAAGTTGGAAATGTATTTTTTGGACAGCTCTGACACCGCCACCCCATCTAATCCCTATCCCTCCCACACCCCCGACCTCTCTCTCTAGCCCACCTCCCTGCTAAACTTGGGTTGGTGTCTAATCTTTCATACGGTCACACTGTCCATACATTATACCGCAGTGTCATTTTGATGGCATTTTCAAAAGTAATGCTATTCCAGGTAATTTGAAAAGTATATTTTTTGCATATTAAGAAAATCATGTTATCCTCCCCCCCTTCCACAACTGACCAGATTAAAGTTCCTGAGAAGTCTGAAAAAGATCTACAGAACATTTAGATATACTGACTTCACAAGATCATGTGTCACCCATGTGTGACCATTTGTCACCCTTTCTGTCACCCTTTCTGTCATTTGGTGTCCCTGATTTTGAGTTTAGTAGCCCACCTCCCTCCACTCCCAAATTATGGTTTCATTCCATTAATTTCAGCAATCAGAATCAGGATTTTGTTGGCTAGTTTTTGTCTGGCTTTTTAAATGTGTCACTTAAGTTTCCTGAAGGAATCTTCCTTGAAGGACTTACTTTGGAATCTGAAAGAAAGGATTTTCCATGATTTTATTAACAGCTTGAAGGTGGGAGAAGGTCTGAGCTTGGCAGCATTAGTGGGCTTGAGATGCAAGCTCACACTTTCCATCTAATTTGTGCAACATTTTGTAGTGATTTGTGCAAACTTGCACGTAATGTGGAGAACAGAAATGGAGAATTTCCATGCATCTGCTGGCCATCTGCTATCATGAGGAGCGTGGTTGGGAAGGCAGTGCATCTGGACCGAGAAGGTGCATGTGCTGTTTGTGTCGGAGACAAAACGTCCCCAGAGAAGTCCATGAAACTCCACGAGAAACCATTTCATTCCTGTTTTTTGTAGGTCTGCAGCAGCACAAGGTGGATTCCAAAGTGCCTTTGACCTGAGAATAGAGGTGGTTTGTTACAGAACTACAATATAGGACAGTGTTTTCCAATCCAGTCTTCAGGGGCCCCGAGACAGTCCAAGTTTTTTGCACCCTCTCCGCTCCCTGAAGGGAGCAGAAATGTGCACTGTCTGGCAGGGAGCTGGGAGGGAGCAAAAACACGGACCGGATGTAGGTTCCGAGGACCAGGTTGGGAAACACTTATATAGAAGACAGTAACAAGAAACTAGCCCATCTACAGTACCTCCTCCTGCGGTGAGATATTTGCCCATCATCCCAGAATTTTCAGTGAAATTCACTCCAAGTGTTTATCAATTTATCACTTGTTGCCCCAAATAAGGCTGATAAAGAACAACAGAACCTGGGGAAGGTCCAACCTGAAGTCCCTCAAGAGGAAGTCATCGACGGTGCAGCTAAGCAGAACCATCTGAGGCGCCCTACTCCAGGTCAGTGTTAGTAAGACCATGGCCTTCTCTGCCATCGAGGGCAAGTATTTCTGCAGGTCCAATAACCACAATCCATTGCGGGCCACACCTAGGAAGCGCGTACACTGTGGACCTCAGTATCTAAAAAATCCTGGTTATGGCTCTGAGCAAGACACTGGGATTATAGGCTGTATGAGCAGTGTGTCCAAGTCGTTCACATTTCTTATAACGTTACTGGGCTGAATTTTTGAACCGGAGACCGAAATAATCACGGGAAGCTCCAGGAACAAGCTACAGTGGTAAATCAGCACCAAAGCGGGCAGTTATACAGCCATTGTTAGTGACAGGGTTGTGTGACTCTAACATAAAAGTGTTTTTAGCACTGGCTGCTCTGGCTGGTTGGACTCATTAGTAGAGTTTAAACGTGGAAGCCACAGTCCTTTAATGTGCCGACGAAGAGAGGCAGTCGTGTTCTGTACAGGACCACGAAGCCCGCCGCAGTTGGGCGTACGGTGAGCTCACGATAAATCTGCAAAATCTACTAAATCTACTAAATCCACCTCTATCTATTTGCCAGAATCCCCCCCCCCCCCCCGCCGCTTGCTGTTAGAGAGGCTGGGACACCTGGAGAACCAGACTGAAGGAGGACGAGCCCGAGAGACAGGGGGGGGGGGGGCATCCTCGGGGCAGTCGGACGTGTCCCAACTCCGTTACCGGAATGTTACAGATCCCACCTGGCCGGGGCTCCCCCTGACCCCCTGTAAACATCCCCCGCTGACAGTTTCTATTAAGGAGAGGCCTTTCAGTCAAAGGTAAGAAAAAACACACATACTGTATTTTCATGTTACAGCGTCCAGGACATTTTTGCCCTGTCGGAGGTTTTCTACGGCACTGACAGGCAGTGCTGGAAAGCTCCGGAACAGATCTGGCAGGCTTGCCTGTGCTGCATTATGCTGTCGGTCTGAGGTTCAGGTGTCTGCAAGATCCCAGAGTTTTCTTGAAACGCATCTGTTGCTCATACCCTGAAGCGTAATAAAAATGAAAACTGTTTGGCTGCTTCAGCATCATGCCTTCTTCAATTTTTCCCCTCTCCTCCCCAACTGAAATATTTAGTTTAGCATCAGCTGCTCGACTTTCACATAGGTGCTGGAATATTCCAGTTTACACTTTTTGCTGCACATCCCACTGTGATTCAGTAAAGATTAAGGTGACCTGAATGGTTTAGAGTTTTACATTCTGTTTTGAGTTTGTCTTTTAGATCGATAAGACTGCATTCAGAAAACTATGGAGAGATGAACGGTCAGTGTTTGACATCGGTGCGTCTGGTTTGCTCAACAGCAGCTCCGAAGGAAAGGCCTTTGTTTGAGGAAATATGAGATAGTTATGTTAATTTGACGGATAATGAAAACCAGACACTGAGACTCCCCCCCCCCCCACCTGCAAATGGAATGTCCTATGTTATCACAAAAGTCATATGCTGCACATATATCTGAGACCTTTCTCACCATAGTGAACTTCAAAGTCAGTATAACTAAAGCGGCTCTTGGTGTAGGTGATGGTCCTGTATTCCAAACACCTGAAACAACACTAATTACTAGAGACCCCTGTGGTAATCGCTTAATGTCTGCTCAATGCAAGTGCAACTGGTTAAGCATGTGAAAGGTATAGCAGCTCTAAATGTGCTGAGCTGACCATTACCTCCTCATCTGAATCAGTCCGTTTTTGCAGTTAAATTAAAATTTGGTCATCTTATGTTTTCCTGAGCTTGGTATGTGGGTCAGTGGGTTAGGGTTGCAAAATTAATTTTCCTGTTAATTCCCATATATTCCGGTTAATTCCCCTGGAAAGTTTCCAACTTGGAATATTTACAAAATTACCCAGCTGAACTTCCCATGGAAAGGAAAGTTTATTGAAAGTTTCCAGAAATTGTCCCCCTCTTTGCAACCCTATTTGTGACTGATCAGATGGTCGCTGGTTCAAATCCTGTGGCCGACAGAGATTCTCACACTTGGCCCTTAACCCCAATTACTCTTAGTGCTGGCTGATCCTGCGTTCTCAGTCGTACGTTGCTTTGGATAAGAGAATATGCTAATTAAAAACATACCCACACACTAATAAAATGTAGATTGTTTATTTCATCAGAACCATGGAAAAATCAGATCTAGCTGGAAATTTGTATTTAAAAAGGACATACAAATAAGCAGGGATTGCTTAAAATACCTTTTTGCTGAAAAACATGCTAATGATTGTTCACTCAGGATGAGATGGGTACAATGTAACCTGTAAGGAGAACACAGGGCATGTGTGCATGAGATCTGAAGAACATTTTCATGGGTTGTTACTCTAGAAAAAAAATTAGAGTGTTTAATGCCACTTCCTGATGAGTTGACTGGAAGCACGGACGCTGCTCAGCACCACAGGACGCGACTGCGTCCTTCGCTGGTTCATTAAATTAAGCAAACTGAAAAAATAACATCTATAAGTTAAAATAATTCAATCGTTTGGCACAGAAATGTGGCCAAATTTCTTTAAACAATATGTACAAGAACAAGCTTACACTTATGTGCAGCTATGACTTTTCTAGCAAAATATCTATAAATTTAGAAAATGTTTTTTTTTTTCCTTTTCTTAAATCTGTATGGTCAACCACATTAAAAACTGGACCGAAAAGGGACTATAAGCAGATTCAGAGTATAAATAACACGTTTCTGAGCATAAACAGACTTGCTACCTAGCTTTGATGATCTCCCAATAGGATCTACATATTGCTGTCGAAGTCCAAACTTTGGTGAATGCAAGATTTAACACCCCCCCCCCCCTCCCCCAACAAAAGCACTAATCCTCCTACTGCATGTGAGGGGAGCAAACCGATTCCTCAGTCCAATTACATTTCAGTCAAGTTCGACTTGATCGCCTTGGTCCGATGCTAGCTCTGCCTAACCCCCTAGGCATCTCGAATCTCCAACTTCCTGTATTAAGACTTATATTTGTGCTTAAAAATGACAGTTCACAAAAGTACATATCATGTTTCAGTCGTATCTACAGTGCTCATCGCAAAGTACATATTACACAGTTAATTTTTTTAAACAAAACAAAACTCAAGTGCAGCCAAAGTATGTTTGGGGAAAAAAACAGACAGTTGGATCAGAATGTGGACTAATACTATGCAGCTCCATAGTAACCAGCTTCAGTGAAATACCTTCAACCATTTCCTCAGGTTTTCAAGCCACGTTTGAGGAATTAAAGCAGCTCAAGTCCTTCTCCTTAAGGTAAACAAAATGATCAGAACTGAGTTTAGGCACTTGGCTCAAGTAGTAAAGTTCCCAAAAAAAAAAAAAAAAAAAACTTTCCTTCCACCAGTCCAAAAGCCAGCGACCTCGGGCATCTTTCCCAATCATGTGCCCATCTCCGCGACATTGGCCGGCCTCACATTCTGATCAAAGAGTCTCTGTACACTCCTTCTCATCGCGTTGGCACGTCTGTATGGCTGATTTCGAAGATCTGAGGAGAGATGGGGAGAGGCGTCAGAGTCCTCGCCAAGGCCTGGGACATGCCTGCGGGCAGCCAGCACAAAGCAGCTTAAGCGAGACAGAAACATGCTGGAATCGGTCTTTGGGGATGACGGAAAACAGGCTGGGAAAAGACCAGGCAGCCTGAAGTGCCAATAAAATCTTACCTAAAAGTTTAAATATCAATAAACTCCCCATTTTGTTTTAAATGAGACTTTTTGTCCCTGTTGATGCCTTTGACAAATGACACAGGAGAATATCCTTCCTACAAATTATTCACAGGCTTTTTACACTGCTCACCAGTGAGAAAAATGTTACATGTGATTAGTTTTAGCCAATAGGATGAAATCTGCCATTTCGCAGATGTTGATGGGTTTCCAGTCACATACTGGGATAGCTTTATGGTTTACACCATCCCCACGATCAGAAAGTAACATTGTTACTTATTAACACCCATAAAACACACAGTGTGTTGTTTTTTTCCCCACTCTGTGCCAGAACAAGACGAACCCAGGGGACGTCACCATGACCACCCTAGGACGTGACCCAACACCCATGTGTCTGTGGGATAAATCTACCACTACATAAGACAGTTGCTTTATCTGGTACTGCTGTCCTTAAATTCACCATTTGTTACATGCTGGGGATTGGGCTGGGTCTGAATGGTAACGTGCGTCATCAGTTTGATGGGCATTAACTGGTCACATGGCTTTCAGCACAGCATAGAGGATAGAGATAGAATACAAAAAAAATGGTGCTTGCCAGATCTGGGTCACATCCAGGACCACTGGGGTGCTACTGGACGAGTTCCTTACCCTCGAATGGACATTGGGAAATTTAGTTATATTATTCTTCTTGAGAGCTGGATGAAGAGGAGACAAAATGGAGGTTAAAGATAAGCAAGGTGACAGAAATGAGTCACCCTAGTGTGTTAAAACTGGCCTTCAGCAAATTAGCTTTGGAAGCAGAGGAGGCGGGGCTTGGGAATTAGGAGAGGCGGAGCTAAGCGCTGTTATTGGTTTGGCAGGTAGGGGAATTGGTTACTAAAGCGTTTCTGTGTCACACAAGCCTAGGCTGCTTTATAAAATGACTCCCAGGTGGAGGGAAAAGCCAACATTAATGTTTCACAAACCATTCTTACGGTTCACCAGAAGCAAGTTAAAACAGGACAAAAAATCTCAGCCTCATAAAAAAAAATACACTCGCTTGCAAACTCAGACTTGAAAATGGAATCTAAGCATGTATTCAACCAGATACATGTCCAGGTTGTTCAAGTACAACATTCTGTTTCCACGATTCAGAATATTAGGATATACTGCTCATGTTTAGGAATCGGAATATCCGAGGCATGCATTTGGCTTTCAGATAGTGACTGAGCGAGATCATATTCAGATGCACCAGGCACCGTGTGGGCAAGTGCTGCCACCCTCTGGGGAATGAGGGAAGGACACCCGGCGGGACGTCAGGTACGGAAAGGCATGCGAGGGACATGCAAAGAGCATTAATCTACAACACATCCATGCAGCTGGACAACACATTTCATGAACACACAGTTAAAGGCCACATTTTCACATTTAGTTGTTCATATGCCAGATCAATAAATCCACTAGTAAAAATACGTGATCATATTTAATGCAATAATTAATACCGCTTCGTACTTAGTACTTTTTACAACACAAGGGGGCAGAAGAAGCATACTTTTGAATTGCTTTCCATTGGGAAACAAGTATTAATTAGTCGATGTCTGCTAATTTATAATAAATGCAGTATGAGTGACATTTTAGAAAATGAAGCACAAATGAAGGTCATTAAGCACAAACAGGTATGAATGAAGACACATTCTCCTGTGTTGCCGGGGACTGACACCCCCAATGTAAACACCACACGAAAAGACACACGGTCCCGCGCACATGCTTGGATCACGTCTGGGGGGGGGGGGGGGGGGGGAC
>JABFEB020000035.1:20273312-20284318 GCA_019775895.2 Stomatorhinus ivindoensis | reverse complement strand
CCCCCACCCACCCCCATCCTTTGGGTTCTGTTTTTTTGAACCTTTCATCAAGGTCGACTCCATTTCACTGGAGCGGGTCTCTAACAGAGTCAGGATTCCTGGTGTCGGGAGGGTCTGCAGACTAGCTGCTTGTGTGTACAGATACACACACACACACGCAGACACACACACACACATACATGCGCACACACACACAGGCACACACATACACGCACACACACATATACACTCCACACATGCACACAAACACACTCACACACACACACATGCACACTCACTCACTCACTCTTCCCCAGTCAAATCTATAAGCACAGTGGGGATGTGAAATTCCTCCTAATCACAATCAGACACCATCTGCTCATACTTGAGGTACACAGAGGTCTTTCCCATCTCTTAGAGGACCTCTGGAATGCAACGTGACCACTGATTCGGCCCCTGGATGTCCCCTCACTGCCTGGGGGGGCGAATGGAGGAATAAGAATCGTCTGTTGGGGGGGGACAGGATCTCACCTTCCTCGTGACGGCAGGGTCCAGATAACCTCTCAGCTTCTGGAGGTATGTGTGGGGGGGGTTCTTCACTTGAAACCTTTCCTGAGGGACAAAAATATACAACAGAAAGATATTAACTTTAGACCATCAAGAATAAGACAAAATATGGTTTTAAAATGCCATAGTTGTCAAGGGACATCTGGTCCTCTTAAGTGTGTATATCAAACACTGATTGTTACAAATATATCACTCCTTGGAGAACTAAAGGCAGTCAGACGAGTAGCTACCAGGACATGCACACTACTACTTTTTCCAAGCAAAGTTGGACCTTTTCGGCTGCAAATCTGGGTTGGACCATCCTTCAAAGTGACAGTTCAAACCCAACAACAGAGCAGCTAGCTGGGAGATCTCAATGCGAGCCCAAAGACCTGCTTATCTGACAGCAGAAACAGGAGCTCCTGCGATAAGCAGGAATCTGGAAGGCCTGATCTTCAGCGATTGGGACTGGGGGATAGGTAGTGGTTATTGACCCTTCCCCCTTGACCTCCAGAGACAGTACAGGACAGCTGGCTGATTTGTAGGGGTTCTTTCAACCACCAGAGCAAGGGACCTCTGAACTACATAAGCTACTCATCACTGGTTTCTGGGTGCTCAACTCAGACACAAAGTCATCAGGATTGGCTGGCCAAAACCTCCCCCTTGCCACATCATCTCTGGCTTTGGGTTCAAAACCATTTCCCACACACCCATCCGAAAGTAAATGGGATTACCAGGTCCCTGGCAAATGCCAAGTGCAGACATGAGGCTGTGCCAACGGGCCCAGGGACACAGCCGGGAACGCTTGGACGCCCTTGTAATTCGAGGGGCTTGGGGGTACCGGCCCCTTGGGCCAGGAGAGGGGGCTTTGAGCCTGAGCCTTGGAGAGCGAGACGCGTCAGGGCCTGATCAAAATTATGGCAGAAAAATGAAAATGCAGCAGGAACAACTGGAGCACTTGCAGCAGAAAGAGGTGGCAAGGAAGTCAACATGAAACGTGAACCTCCAGCCTAACTTTCACCACGGCACCGCTTAATGCTAATTGACATTGCGGCTGAAAGCTGCCATGGGGCTGGTTTCGACTGGCCAGTATGCCATCGGTTTGGCCGACCTCAATGGTGTCTGCATGGCTGCTCATACCACAGCTCATTACAAGCCATGCCAAACCTTCAGACAGGCAAGCCGGGCTTTCCTTTATCTTTATAAATCCATCATCACAGGTGCAGTAATTATACTAATTGTTGATAATTACCTTCCTCGTGATCAGTTATGATGGTTTAAAACACAGCCTGGTGGAACCAATATGAGGGCTTTAAAATTTTGAATGAATGCCTGAGAAGGAATTAATATGGAGAGTAGGCAAACAAAGTTATAACATTTCACAGAGACTGCTTGTATATTTGATACTGACTCAAATATTAAGATCGCCTTAAATTCAGCCGGACCTGCCAGAGAAAATGCCTGAGAAAAGGCGTCATTAAAACATGACAGAAGCGACAGAAGAATGTGAATTATATGCTGTCTTCTATAGATTTTTGTTATCAGTATTTGAACTATAATGAAGTAAAGTGGGGTACCTACATTGTTTTAGATTTTGAACAAAAACACGCGAAAGTGTCCCTGGTCAAAACAGCGGAGGGAATAACATGACACAAATGGCGCTTTTCCATTGGCATTCAGGAACTGACCCGTTCCCAAGCCATACCGTGAAGAAAAAATAGCTACAGATCCATTTTGCTTCGGTTTTCCACTGGCATACAGGAACTGACCCATACCCAAGCCATACTCAAGCGGTTCCAGGTCGCTTTGGTTTTCACTGGTATTCAGGAACTGACCTGTACCTGAGCCATACTGCGAAAAGAGACTAGCTACAGCAGTTTTTTGTTTTTTTCCTCAAAGCGACACACTGCCTTGGTTAATTGGCTGTGTCTGCCAGGTTATTAATAAGACTAAAACATGAGTAATGGAAACGCCATGGTGTCGTACGTAATGTAAAATTATGATGGCACAATAATGGATAGTGAATATATTTGGCCCAATAAAATTTCACACAGCAACGCAGCGAGAAGAGTCGGACCATTCTGGAAAAAAATGCTGAGTAAATGGCGAGAGTATAGTTGATGAATTTGACTGTGAAAGTGTGTGTGTGTGTGTGTGTGTGTGTATATATATATATATATATATACACACACACATACACACACACATATACACATACACACACACACACACACACACAAACACATACATACACATCAGCAAAGCAAATATTATATATAAAAGCAGAGCAGGTTTATTTGTACTTCTCTTCTCTACATTTTAGAATAATTGCATAGGGATCAAAATGATGAAGTAACATGCATGGAAATATGCACTGGGGGCAGCTCTGTGGGTTGGGACTCAGAGGGTTGCCGGTTCAAATCCTGTGGTCGGCAGAGTGATCCCACCATTGGGCCCTCAGGCAAGGCCCTTAACCCCAGTTGCCCCAGGGACTGGCTGACCTACTGTCTCCGCTACACCAGTTCCATGAGGTGGCCTCCTGGGATGCTCTTCCAGCCGTGGTGAAGGAGGCCCCACATATGTGGAGCTCTCATTGGTCACTTGTCTTTCACTCTCTACTGAAGCAACAGTTGAGTTAAGTTCTGCAATCTCTAAAAATTGGAAGTGTTTCCACAATTTTGCCCAATAGTATGTGTATATCACACACACACACACACACACACACAGCTGTGGAAAACATTCAGTGACCGCAACACGTTTTGTTTCAATCATTTCTCAATTTATGGGTTGTGTTCTTTGAATAATACATATTTCTTTGGCAAACTGCACCCTGGTTCTTCCCTGATTCTCATTAATGAAGGACCTCTCTCTCGCTTTGTTGGACTTTCAGTCCTGCTTCGAACTGCCCTAGCATACACCTCACACCCGCACTTAATGTTTCCTGTTCTCTTTGAACGTCACTTGATGTCATCATCTGATTCTCGGTAAACTGTCAGATAAGTTGACAGCCGTCTCTGGCATCAGAAAGTCGCTTCTGTCCTTTACCTGGCTGGTCTCTGGTCATTCCCCGTGTCTCCTGCTTCCCCTTATTCCTGTGTCCTGCTGTCTTAGAAACTTTGAACCCTGAAGCAACCTGCTGCTCAGTGTAACCTTCTGCCAGCAGAACTGGGATTAAACCAGGATTTACAAATGCAGATGTTTAAAAATGAGTGATCTCTTAATGTTTTCCACATTATATACACATTAACTTTTCCAAACCTCATCTGGTTCTGTGAATGAACTGACATGAATTCAAGAGTTGTAACAAAAATGACAAGGAGGCCCTCAGAGGATTACCATCAGGGGGCAGGCTAGAGTTCTGCGACAACTTTGTATGAGCTGTGATTCTCGTCTAGTGCTGTTTGAGGTAGAGTGAGGTTCCTGCTGAGTATAAACCTGAAAAGGTGAAGACAGGTCCTCACCTGATCGCAGATGAGCTCCCATTTCTTCTCGTTGTCATACTGACGCAGCATTCTTGCTTTGTCTGGTGGGAGGTTCATTGAGTTCTGGGGAAGAAACAGAAAAACTATGAACCACAGATGTTGATCGCCAGCAGATCGAGCAACAAAACACAGAGGCTGAGGCTGGACATCTGAGAAGAACGTCGAAGTTCACCTCATACGGCTCCACTAACCAGCCTCTAGTAAATGTTCATCTGTAGTTGACAGATTAGAAGGTCAGCCTGAGCGATAAGGGCATACAAGACTGGCTACACTTTGGAAAATCAGAATCTATAACTCTGAAATGTGTCTTTGGACTGTTTAAGGACACCAGAGAAAAACAAAGAACATGTAAACACCGCACCATACTGCCCATCCAACTTAAAAGCAACATCTGCTTGACCCCCCCCCCCCCCAAAGCCGGTGTTTCTTTAGTTCTGGATCCAAACTCTTTAGTATTACACACCCAAAAGTTTAGAAAACCTGGAACGATCTGCTCCCTCCTCACATGCTGATCCTCCTTAAATGTGGTGCTTGAGCATAAAACACCTGCACACCACAGAAATGACACTTATGGAGGTTCCTCATGGAAATTCCAGCATCACTGTGACACACATGCATCACACGCACACGTAAACATATCAAAATATTTTAAAAAGACATCTAAGATCCTTCCCCTGCCAATTAAGTGCACCGCTGTTTCTCTAACAAGGCTGGCAAGACGATGGCGGAGACTGAGAAAGGTCACATGCAACCATGCCCTTTTAAAAACCACTGATCCCAGACTTCCTCTGAGAACACGGGTCATGTTTGTGTCTTACGGGGGTAAACACTGTTTGATTGAGTGGGGTGGGGGGGGGCAGGGGTGGTTCACAAAAGCTTGGCAAAAAAAAGTCACCTGACCTCAAGCCTCATGACCCTTGACCGTAACATCTCTCTCGCCCAACATCAATGTAGCAATGTAGGTCAACTATCATCTGCTAAATACAGTACATTGCTCATGGCACAACACATCATAGTATGAGAGCCTGAAACTGTCACTAACTGCTAACCACCTGCTTGCTGGAAATCAGTGACCCCAATGCCTATCACTCTAAGAAACGGCGTCAACAAATAAAAAAAAGCTATTTCCACTGCTGTGTGTCTGCTAGTTGTGTTGCTAATCTCTTTGTTGTTGGTTTCTGTGCAAATCTGTGAGAAAGGTGCCCCAAAAGAAGCTCTGCCGTCATAATCAGAAACATCTGCTTCTCAAGAGGCTGCAGAAGTCCACATGAAACAGGCAGAACTGATGGCTCTTCCATTAAAAGGAACTGAAGCAATACCAAGTGCAATAAGCTGACTCAGTAAAAGATCATATGTGCTCATTCATTAGCATTGTGGTTAAGGGCTGTGATCATGTGACCTCCTGGATTTCAGTACAGAGGTGGCAGTCTACAGAGGAAAGGGATGGCATTGCTCTGCTGGCCAGCGACACCAGACACCAGCTTCCCTGAAGTTAGCAACACACAGCTTGTCCCTGGATAGCAGCATCCAGTAGCCTTACACACTCTGCAATGAATTCTCACAAATGACAGCTAACCTGCAGCTGTTTTCCTTCCCCAGAGCATATAAATAAATTAATCTTTTATTTGTACACTGGAATGCTTCTTTTCGTCTGCCCCATCTTGCTCTCTGTAGCTTGTGGGTCGCAGCACAGGGTCAGCCAACGTGCGGCGCCCCTGGAGCTGTGGGTTGGGGGCCTCGTTCAAGGGTCCACAGACATGTGACTCTTCTGCCAAGGATGCCTTGCCTGTCTCTCAGCACAGAGACTTGGCTTGCTGAGCCAATCACAGCGCCTGTACGTTTTTCCTCCGTTTACTTAGACACATAAACGCATTAAAAATTACAACAGTTGCAGTAGGAGAAACAAGCCGTCAAAAGCCAAGGTGAGTGGGGTCTAATGAGCACTGTCTGTTACTCACCACTTTCCATTCCTCAAAAGCTGCCAGTGATTTTCTGCTCTAATGCCACCAACAATGTGATTTTAAAGCTATTTTCACCAGCGTAAAACAGGGTAAAAATACAGTAAATACAAAGATTATAAACCAGAGGTGTATAGTTCATAGGCAGAAATAAATATTCAGACCACAATTTTGTTTCAATTAAGCAGCAGAAGCTTGACTCTGACTACGAATCTTTATATTCAACTGGTTGGTTGAAACAAAATCCTGGTCTGGATTTGTACTTTCTTGATCTGAACTATCCATCTCTAATTATAACAAATAGTGATTTTATGAAATTCTATGACTAGTCACCTCAGTTAAACACAACAGTGAGCAGCTTAATGAATCTTAATGGGCGTCTTTACCTGCCCATGGCATCTATTTAGTCACAGACTGGCTATCAACTTCCGCCCTACCCAGTGAGGTAAAACCAGCGGGCCTGCCTGCCTGTCCCCACTGGCCCAGGTCTGCTGATGCTTCAGTTAAGCTGTATGTGGTGCGTCACTCCAGGGCGAACTTGGTGCTGCGGGGGTTTCGCCTAAATGCCAAGGTTGTGCAGGCGAGCAGACAGACAGACGCCCGTGTTCCTCGGCTCTCCAGGAAGTTCACACATTGACCCCTGACCTCATAACGAGTCACACATTGCCAGAAAATGTATTTACAGGCTCCCCAGGGCATAGCTATCACTGCCACGGACGCCGTAGCCTAGTAAACCTGCATAGTTTTAAGCATACTTCTTGAATTAGAGAGAAAAAAACAAAACATGATAACACTCAACCTTTCAGATCCCAGATAAGTAACTTTGGCACTGAACGTGTTTCATAGGTTGTTTCACAAATGTGTGTTTTTTTTTGTTTTTTTTTGGGGGGGGGGGGGTCTATACTTCACAGAGTCTCACTCACATTGTTGTTAATTTATGATTTATGAAATGAGCTGTATCGGAACGCAAAGGGAAAAGGGGTGATTTACTCCTACAGCGAGCTCCACTATGCGGCTGACATTACAGCTTATTTCCTTGTTTCACAAAAACCATCGGAAAAGTGATCTTTCTAACCTCATTTCCAAATATCGGTGATCAGAAGGATATCACAGGCTCACCGGTTCCGCAGGCAAAAAAAAATGCGTAGGATAAATTACGCTGAAGAAAAGCACACAATAATGGAATCCGCAAAAAGAAATGCTTGCTATTACTGGAACACGTTCAAACGTTACCTAACCTCTTGGATACCACACAATGCCGGCACTGAGCGCAAGCCCTTAAGTCCAGAGCCTTTATCAACGGGGACAGAATTGCAGATTGGGACCTTCAACCTCACTGACCACATCACCTGATGGCTGCTTGAACAACTGGCCACCCACCCCCTCCTAGCCTCCGCTGTGCGTTGAGTAAATGCCGTCCTTCGCAGTTGTGGAGGACTGGTTCCATGCCACTGGTATGTTGGCTCAAATTACAACAAATTTATATTTCCCCAAATTGTTAGCAAACCCCAGAACACTAAACATTTAAAAACAGGTCGTATGGGATTCAAATTTAAACTAAAACAGATACAGCATTAGTGTCTGAATATTTATATTTGAGACAATTTGATAAATTAAGATACCAGCAGTGGATGGATTCCATTTTGCAAATGTCTGCAACTGCCTCTCTCTGTAGACACAGCAGTTCGCAAAGACAGACATAATGCAGATTTCAGTGCAGCCCGGTGATAAATACTAGTCTGAGAACAGTGGTTACTCTGTGGTTGACAGTTATACTTTCCAGCAGAACTTGGCAGTAACTTTACACTGATCTAAGAACAGTGGTTACTGTACGTTTTACAGCCGCACTTTCCAGCTCTGAGCTCCAGCGATGGGAAATAGTTGGTCATACTGCCCAAAAGGGGATTACTAATTTTATGAAGATGACGTAATTAGGAGCTGAACTTATAACCTAAAGGCTTGAATGACACTAAACAGCTCCTGCAGTACCTCTAAGCAAGATCTTAAGGGCATAACCTTGGGAAATCAAACACTACATGCCACTGCAGATTGTGCTTAACGCAATTAGAATGTATTAAAATGTATTAGCAACAGGACATTAACATGAATCACATGTTCAAACGTTTGCAGAAAAATTTAACTATGTCTCAGGGTCTTGACCCTTTATAATTAAGTATTTTACTTTGTCCTGAACCAAATCTGTGCCAACTGAGGCAGGGCATCTGCATACAATGTAAAGCAGATATGCATGTCTGTCACCCTTCTGTCTGTTACTACTCCGGAGTTCATCATGCATCCTCCCCAGACACCAGGGGGCAGAAAAACAGAGGCTTTTACTTCCCAATGAGCTCCAGGATCTAGTGGAAGAGCTCATGGAAAGACTCTGCTGAAGCCAGCTCCGGAGCCTCACGGTCAGGGAGATTCCATTTCCTGTTTCAAACCCACACAATCCCAGATTATGCAACTATTATAAGGCTGTAAACAGCAACGGCTCAACATTTGGCTACAGAGAAAAATCCGAGATAGTGACAAATTCAGCAGTGGGTTAACCCTGTGTGCCGGTAAGCCGAAGGTTGCCGGTTCAAACCCAGCCTCAGCATGTCTGTGGGTCCATGAGCAAGACCCTTAATCCCCAGCTCACAGACAGCTTGTTCTACAGGAGCAAGATGAGATGGGCATAAAAAGAATTTCCCTACGGGGACGATAAAGGATCGATTATTATTTAAGCAGCCTTCATTGAACTGAGTAATTTTTAATAATTTAAAACAAGCTACCTGGAGGAGAAGGACAGACTTAATATGAGGAACAGAATAGGAAGCTGAAACAGCAGCAATTGGTTTAATTCTTTGCAATAAAAAGTGGCCATACTTCTACACCATAGAAACAAGCAGTGATACATAGAATAAAAATGAAAAATGGCCACTTTGAAGATGAAAGAAAAAAAAAAAAAGAGTTTTCCTTTCACTCATTCCTGCTCCTGGCCTCTTATCCACTGAACTCTAGCAGAGCTGCAGGTGCTTGCTGCGTAGAGGTTACTCGTGTAATCCGCAGGACACTGCAGGCCCACTGCCCAGCTTGCAGGCTCACAGCCCCCCCCCGCCCGCTCTTGGTGGCATGCGTGTTTGACATCTGAGCTGCCTTTCTAACGCAAGCTCTCAGATTCTGTGAGGAGTGATGATGGGAGTCTGTGTTCCCCGTACCGATAAGACCTCCAAACATTTCACCAGTTACTTTCATTTCATTACCCACGACTGGTCACGGTCTCATTTATTACCATCTCCGGGGGTTCACATGTGTGCAAGGAAGGTCAAGCTTAATTATTAACAATCCAGTTTACAGATGAATTTGCCAACCAAAGAATTAACAGGCCAGGAAATCGCAATAAAGGTATAGACCAAATGAAACATGACATATGTGTGCGACGGTCTAGGTGAGGGTGTTACCAAGGCCAGACCTACGATGCGACAGAGTGAGGACAGGGAGACAGGAGACCAGTGCAATGAATGCAGCCTTATGCCTGCATTATTTCAGCCAAAGTCCCGCTCATATGATACTTCTAATAGTTAAGGTAGCACAACAGCCAGTGACGAATCATTTACCTTCGTGACTATGAGGTTCAGACAAAAGGAGCTTCATATTACCAGTTTCTGATACTGACCACTAGGGCACCTGCCGCAGGTCCAGCCACCGCCCCGCACACGTGACGGGGGACACTATTTTTGATGATTCAAATTATAGCGAAATAAAGTCTTTTAAAAAGTAGCTGGCAGGGAGGACCCGCCAAATCTGACCAAAGAGTGCGTAGCAGCTGACGGCGCGGCATCTGGGAGCTTTAAGATGGCGACGGGCATCTCGCCCTCAGGACCATGGAGGTATAACTCCAGCGGCCTTGTTCTCCTCCAGTAGAGGAACATTTTTTTAACAGTGAGTGTGATAGTAGTGAAAGTGAAAGTAAACTGGTCGTCATTGTTGATACACTACAGCACACCGTGCACGACGATGAAATGTGTCCTCTGCATTTAAACCACGTGACATAGCAGTGGGCCACAGCTATTATTCTGGACTGATACGAGCAACTGGCCACCTCCATCTGTCCCTGAATAAGCTCCCTCAAACCAAGACATGGGATCCAGGTCTTCAAGTAGGGCTAAGGACCAACATAAGAACCGGTTTTAAACCACTATTCTGAAATGAGCTGGAACCATCAGGAGATGTTCACAAGATTCTGATAAATAGCAGAGATATGGTGAGTGCGCAGGCCGGTTATCTGTCATTGACAAAGCCTGTTAACCAGCTCAACACAGATTGCCTGGGGAAATTTTTAACACGTAAAAAAAACCAATGGAAGAACAGACATTCAACCATACAGCTCTCTGTACATTTGAGACGTGACTTCCCTTCTTAAAATAGTTTGGTTCCTTTTTTATAACTGAGGCATCCGAATCCCTGTGATATGCAGTACCAGGCAAAGGTAGTTTAAAAACACATTTTAGACAAACTAGATAACTGACAATATTTCATATCATATTTTTCTTTAAATACCTGAAAATAAGACAGTATATAAAACGCAAAGACTGTCTTTACATCTTGCCTTCCCTGAAACAGCCTTGATCACAGCCTGGTTCCTGTGCAAAATATTAATCACGGAACTTCCCCTGTTAACAATAACTAGTGCCAAAACAATCAAGACTCATAAATAGACCATCATTATGAACTCATTCACTGACCTATAATTATCTTCTCATACCATGTGATGAAATTTTAAGTCTAAGTAGACAAGTACATGCAGTTTAAAGCAAACTTAATTAGAAACATTCTACAAAGCTGGAATCAAATTGCTAACCTGCACTGTTAGTCTAAAGCCTTATAGCATGAATCAAATGTGAGAAATAGTGGCATGACTCCGAACATCAGTTTTCAGGAACTCTAAGGCACCAGAGAGGTTTTAGAAGAGCTCCTAGAGTTGGTCTACGTCTCCTTTGCTAGAGCTGGTCTACGTCTCCTTTGCTAGAGCTGGTCTACGTCTCCTTTGCTAGAGCTG
>JABFEB020000035.1:20232563-20245696 GCA_019775895.2 Stomatorhinus ivindoensis | reverse complement strand
GTCGTCGTTTGAAGACATACAGTGACTCAGCTGTTCGGACATCTAGGGGGAGTTCATTCCACCAACTTGGTGCCAGAGCAGAGAAGAGCCGAGAGGCGAAAGATCTCTGGAGCCCATTGAGTAAGATGACTATACATTCCCATTTTGTTTCGTTTTGCAGTTTTATTGAGCAATAATGATGTTTACAAGAACTGGGGCAGAGGGACAAGAAGCAGTGATGGGGGAGGCAATTTAACGACCGGAAGGTGTGTGTGTAAAAGGGAGGGGGGGGTGGCGTGACTGGGCCGTGAGACCATGAGAAGCTCACCGTCCACCAGGACCATGCAGGCGCAGTCGACCCTCCCCGCGGCATTCTCAGCTCGACATTGGTACTGTCCCTCGTCTTCCGGAAGGGCCTTGTCAATGGTCAGGAAGCAGCGGCCTCCTGCGGGGGGAGGTGTTTAAGAGCACAGACACTCCACCACATTCTGGAATATTTAAAAGCTCGCAATTTCCCCTACAGCAAATGCAGTCGAAATAAATGGATGAAATCACACTGAACCAAGGCACCAGAAATGACAGGTATGAAGCGATCATTCCATATCTATGATACTAAAATAATACTGACATTATTCCAGCAGAAAATTCAGTTATGATTTGAAAGGAATCACTGAAAGTGCCAAGCAGTTTTGCTGGGAATGTCTGCCCTTTCATCCATCCATCCATCCATACATCCATCCATCCATCCATCTAATCAAATATGTATCACAACAAATTCTCCAGTCATCTATCCATCCACCCAACCTCTAACTGCTTATACAATACAGGGCTTTGAAAAAAAACCCACGGGGATTAATAAAGTATCACTATATTACAATTAATAAAGTATCGCTATACTACAATTAATAAAGTATCACTATACTACAATTGCCAACATTCCTGTCACTTTCTAGGTAAGAGTATCTGAAGCCACATAATGATAAGGAAGGAATCTGGTAGAGAAATCGAAGCCCTACAGAAGCTGACCAGAGACAACATGGAGAGCGAATTCTCCAAAGGCTGAGGACTAATACATACTGCTGATACCTGTTTGTCAGTGCTCTCGTTAACTCTACTGAAATACGAAGGTGTCTGTAGATAGATCTTCATCATGTAAACCTACACGGAGCTCCTCAGCAATTCCAGCTCTTTATAAACACAAGGCTTAACACACAGAGCAAACAGTCTGGCAAGACAGCGCAGAGGTCTGAAATAACTCTGATCAACTGTGGCCGTTGGGTGTAATAGTACGACTTCCCCAGGTTTTGTAAAGTTTTATGTCATAAACAGGGGTAACAGTCATACCTTCATAATAATTTCCAAACATTCTAGTTAGAATGTTCAGAAACACCATCATCATAATCATCATTGAGTATCTGAATCGATGGCATACCTTGCTCAGAGAGGAGAATGAATTTCGAGGGCTTGATGACCTTCCCATCCAGTGTCCAGGTGATGGTGGCCGGCGGCTCGGCACTGACTTGGCATTCCAGCTGCAGGCGCTCCCCGTCCTGCACACTGACATCGCTCAGCACCTGAGTGAACACGGGCGCCATCCCCACGCCACCGTTCTTCTGCCCATTAATCCTGCTGTCCACGCAGTTGATGTCATTCTTTGACAGCTCCTTGGGGGCCTCCTTGGGTACCTGGGGCACCTCCTTGGGTACTTCTTTGGGCGCATCCTTGGGCACCTCCTTGTGTGCCTCCTTAGTCACCTCCTTAGGCGCCACCTTGGGTATCTGGGGTATCTCCTTGGGTGCCTCCTTGGGCGCCACCTTGGGTACCTGGGGCACCTCCTTGGGCGCCACTTTGGGTACCTGGGGCACCTCCTTGGGCGCCACTTTGGGTACCTGGGGCACCTCCTTGGGCGCCACCTTGGGTACCTGGGGCACCTCCTTGGGCGCCACCTTGGGTACCTGGGGCACCTCCTTGGGCGCCACCTTGGGTGCTTCCTTGGGCGGTGGGCTCTCCGTGTTGTTCTCCACAGCTGCTGGCTTCTTCTTGTTGCTCAGCACCGACCGAAAATCAGTCGTGGCGTTGGCGGGTGGCTCCACCTTGCCGGGATCGACCTTGGGCCCGCCGGCCCCTTTCTTCCCCAGGATGCTACGGAAGTCCACCTGCTGAGGCGAGTTGATCTTCCGCTCATCTTCAGACAGGGTCTTGGGCTTCACCTGCCGCTGGAGGTTGGCCCGGAAGTCCATCTGCTCGGCGGTAATCTCCTTCAGGTCCTCCTCGGAAAGGCTCTTGGTATGGACCTTCCTGCCCAGCACTCCTCGGAAGTCGCGCTGCTCAGCCTCCTGCTGTCGGATGAGCTCCTCTCCGTGGTGCCGCGTCTCCACGCGCCTCTTCAGGAGGCCCCTGCTGTCCGGCGACTCTCCGGACTCCTGCTGATCCTCACCCTCGGCGCTTCCGCCTAGCTCTGGGCTCTCCTCTCCCCCAGCACCCTGACAAGCCCCTCTGCAGCAGCCAAAATCAGGGGAGGGGTGAGAGAGGGGAAAAAAGAAAAAAAAACAGCTGCGTTTAAAGACCCCGGCAAGCTCAGCCTACAGTTCAAAATAGGTTAATTAGACGAATACAATCCATCGTTCTGTTGCATCAATGATGACTCCGGTGGCCTTATAAGGAAACATGCCCCTTCCCAACGCCCCCCCCCTGCCCCCCTCCCACATGGCACGGCTCTGGGAGGTAAACAGTGCATTTGGTGACTTCTCGGAAGTACGCTGCCTTATGGGCCTGAAAAAGGGATGAGATCTGTCCAAAAATAGCATATGGAAAGGGGGGGGCGGGATATGACACTCACAGCTGGGGGGGTCTCACCGCAGACCCTGTGCACCCAACAGGCTCCTCGCTGAGCAGGACACGACCGACACAGCTGCAGCCCCCGACTTTGTTTCTGCAAGAGTCGCAGCAAAGTAAATCAATCGGGGGGGGGGGGGTACAGAGACAGAGGGAGGAGGAAGACAAGCAGAGCTGAACAGAGTCCCGTTTTATGTCCCAAATTCTGCAAGGCTGAAGGGGAAGGAGCAGCTCTTCTGGAAACTACTGTTGCTCATATTCATCTGAACATGCATGGCGTGTCACCCCCCCCCCCCCCCCCATGACCCCTCAAGTCGTGGCTCTGGCCGATCGGCACAGGGTTCGTGTATCCTAGCGCCTGTGCTACGCCGTTAAATACACCGGCCTTATATGGTGATGAGTGCTTCCAGTGGAAGAACACAAAAGATTTTTTTCACAGTTGCATCTCATTGCAATGCTGTAGGTATGTGTCTAAGCTCCGTCTGAAGCTAAATATAAACCTCAGTTATATGTAAGGTCGACAATGCTCCTCAGAAAGGAAGAGATCATTCTTCTTTCCCCCTTTATAGGAAAAGGTTGAAGAGATGCATGCTACAGATAAGTGATGGGGACTCATCCACCGGGATGTGGGCCTCAGGAACTCAGGCAGTCTAGCAGAAATCAGAGCCCAAGCATACGTACTTCAGGCTGATCTCATAGTCTCCAGCATGGTGAGCCTTCACCCTCCTGATAAGCAGAGACACCACGTCCTCCTTCTGCAGAACCTCGTAGTCCAAGCCTGAGGACAACACCCGGCCAGCCTTCTTCCACTGGAACTGTGGGAAGGGGTCCCCAGCGATAGCGCAGGACAGCAGTGCATGCTGACCCAAGCAGGCCAACAGGGACTTGGGTTTGGTGATGAACCAGGGCTGGACTCCATCCTGGGGTTCTAAAAAGGAATGGTACCATTACCACCCCTCTCCGTCCTCTTTCAGTGGGATTATACCATGACAAGGGGAGAAGGGACTAAGGTGACTGAGGTGTTAGACTTCAGTAAACCGACGTTTAAATTCTCCAAAAAGTAGATGCCATATGGCACTTAAGTAGATTTATTTCACTGAGCTCCCAGTATAAACGGAGAAGAAGAAGAAAATCTGTGCAGCACGCCCTAGCTGGACATCTGCTGGGCAAAAATGGCTGTACAAGCTTTTAGGGACACTGATCACAGCAGAGATATCAAGATGTTTAGTGCTAGATACAGCGCAGATAACGGGAGTGACTGTCAACAGTTTTTGCGATATTTATAAACACGTAAAGATACATGAAGACTAAAAAAGGTAATGGAAACAGCCGGGTAAAGCTATCTGGCCAAAAGGTGGCCTTTGCAGATGGTCCTGAGCTCGTACCTTGTACCGTGAGGGTGGCTTCAGTGAGGGCTCCCCCCAGCTCGTTCCACGCCTCACAGGTATACTTTCCAGTGTCCTCCGGGAAGACCTCCTGGATCACCAAGCTGTGCTCGCTGCCCCTCCGCTCAAAGTGGAAGTCCTCTGACTCCTGGACCTCTTGGCCGTTGTGCAGCCAGGCGACCTGGGGCTGGGGGCAGCCTGGACCAGAGGGGGGAGACACATACCGGGGTGGGATTCTGGGTGCCCTACTGATACGGGACGGGCATAGCGGGAATAGCTGCACAGCCGTGCATCTCTGTGAAGGCGCCATATTTACTGTGTAAAGAGATGCATGCTTATTTTATTTGCATTTGCGCTGCTATGACAAGCAAATACCTTGCATTTGAAGTATACAAAGATTAAAATGCATTATATTTTATTTTATAGCCACTGTGGGCAGGGGTGGCTTAATGGTTCGGGAAGCACAGTTGTAATTTAAAGATTGCTGGTTTGAATCCCCAACCAGCAAGGCACCACTGAGGTTGTGTGCTGTGGTATGTCAACAATCACCACTGATCATTAAATTATTTCATATCAACCTGATTATAAACCTCCAATTAGATACGCCAAAAGTTTTGGGATAGTTTGCAAACCCTACAGACTATTTACACGGTAATAAACTCTTACATGCATGTAAATGCGTGTGCATGTGAGCGCAGACTCTTCTGAACTGAAAATCTCACGTCAGCCAGCTGACCGAAGCTGGAATCCCGTGGAGGAGACAGGTGTGTGTACCAATAATAGGAAAAACGATGCTTCAGAAACAGCAGTGGGTGTGCGGAACGTGTGGATGCTGGCAACCGCAGACTGGTTTAACTCACTTCCCATTGGTAACTATTTGCCTGTGTTAATCCAGGCAGTGACTGATGCAAGAACAGCCAACATGCTAATAATTATGACTGGAATGAAGAGTCAGTGACAAGGGCTCACACACGGTGACCCAATCACAGAGGTACATGTCCCATAGCCTTGCACAATGTCACCAATGATGTGACTTGGAAAGTTTGCCAAAAACAAAAGGACAAATGTTATAATTTCCAGGTATAACTGATGCACGCTGTTTCTTCCAAATCTCGACTGAGAAGATGGAGTTTTATCTAAAAATAACATTTCATGCTATATTTTTCATAAACTGTCTGATGTATATGCTCAACGTTCCTGTTCAACCCCTTTGAAGTGTTTCAATGTTTGTGTAAATGACAAAATATTAGTTACACAACCAGACGTCCAAATGGTTCATATCCCAGGTAGATGAAGCACAGTTAGGGTTAGGTTTATGGTTAAATTTATGGTTAGGTTAGGTTTAGGGTTAGGTTAGGGTTAGGTTTATGGTTAGGTTACGGTTAGGTTTATGGTTAGGTTAGGGTTAGGTTTATGGTTAGGTTAGGGTTAGGTTTATGGTTAGGTTTAGGGTTAGGTTATGGTTAGGTTTATGGTTAGGTTTAGGATTCGGGACTGAATTCAGTCTGCAGAGCAGCATTTCCATTATCCCTGAACTCCAGTTATATAGCAGACATATTTCAAGGTACGAGCAAACTGATATGTAACAAAAATGTCACATAAATATTCAGGAGATTCATTACCCCTGATACGAGTAAGGAATCCAGAAAAGGCATAGAATCCACTGCCATAATGTGAACCTTTGTGTGAAAGGAACACCCAGCACACAGTGCGAAGGCTTTGGAGCTGCTATCTGAGAGGACAGCATGGATTAAACAGGCAACCTGGAGATGCCACCATGCTCCTCTAGAGATGTTATCAGGATTTATTAGGAAGACCAAATATAGACCAGGGTTATCGACAATAAAGGAACGGGCCCGGCAGCTGTTTCGTGTAAGCGTGTTTTTAACCCCGGCCAAACGCTCAAACATTTAAAGGGAAATGAAGATTAATGGAAATGGAAAGCAATGCGTGGAATTCCTCACAATAAGTAGTGGCAGCTATCACCCCATTAAGGGAGGGACATGATCAGACACTGGAGGGCAAATGCAGATCTGTTACTGAAAGAAGAATGTGAACATTGAAGGCCTTTGTTTGTTAAAGGAAAAAGCTTCCCATCCATATGGCCATTTTTACCTTTAAGTGTATAATAACCTACTTTTTTAAATAGAAAATGCTCAGGAAATACCCATTTTGAAGCTGAAAAGTTATTTGAAAAGTTATAGAGTACAATGACCAATTTCAAGCAAAAGTCAAGGAAAGAGACAAACATTAAACCTTAGACAAACTAGCTAACTAAAAACACAGAGATGCAAAAACACGTACATTCTATTTAACAAAATATGTAAAATCTTCAAGATGCATAATTTAAAAATCAAACTATGGAATACTGTCCACATAACAGTAAATAGCTTGTCAGACCTTGAATACCAAATTAGAATAACTATCCATCCTCTGCTCATATCTCACGTCCACAGAAAATGCAGAGCACACAATACCTAGTTCCAAACAAAGTGTCTCTGGAGTCATGTGAAGGTATGTTCATTACTGCGGCCCATGTGGAGAATGACTTCACAGGAGTCACATGGAAAGAGTAACACGCAATGCAAGAAGAGGCTTTCATTCGTATTTACCCTTTATCTGTAGCTTGGAGTAAATCATTTTACCTGAAGGTTAAGATAAAAATGTACATGTGTAGCTAGAGGCAGTACTTGTCACTTTGAGGGATAAAAGGTCCACTGCAGTTGTATCTATAAACAAACCCCAGTTACCCATATCCTTAAGTAGGGACCATTTCCGTAAGCGAAAAGCAGAGCCGTGTAGCTCTTGTACTGATGCCTGCAGCATTTAAAGGGCCTACAACAGGTTCATCTGTGCTACGCTGTAGAGCTACTCACACTTGCTGGTCTGTAGGTAAGCCGCGAGCAGCCGTACCGCCATCCGCAGCTTCGGGAAGGTACTCTTACCTGCCACCTTCACCGTCATGCAGACGCGGCTGCCGTCCAACACCTTCAGGTCGGCCAGTCCCCTCAGGAAGGCGGGGGCCAGCGGCTTCTTCGCCTCGCTCGCCTTCCCATGCTTCGTCCCTTCAGAAGTCTTCCTCTCTGAAAGCCAGCACACAACACGACTTCCTGTGATGTAGGGTTTGCTTCCCATTTGACGTGCATCAAATCACATCACAGATGCTAAGGAGGCTTAATGACATCAAATCAAGTACTTCAGTATAATCATTTTCTTCATATTTCTTAGAAAGAGAAAGGGCACACAAGGATTATGATGCCAAAACTATGGAGAACAACATGGAACCATGGAACACCAGCCCTCCTTGATTTTATTGCTGTGGGAGTTCAGACATGAGTGATAAATAGCTTACCGAGTGATGTTTATGCTTGAAGCAATTACAGCTATTATCCGCTAAAACCCAGTTTTCAAGGAGCTTTTAATTTCCAGTAATGCAAGAGTCATGGTGAACATAAACTGCTCTGCCGGTTCCTCCATGGGCGGCGGGGGCTGGGACAGCAGCTTGTGTGGGAAAGTCTAGTGTCAGACCTACGTTCTGCCATAATCACTGGCATGCAGAAATTTGGCTGGGACCCCGTGTCCAAACCAGACGAAAGAATTCCCTGGAAACGTTTTTTTTTTTATTTTTTAAACTGTGATCTTGACTCCTTCTGTGGCGCGGTGATAACTGGCATAATTCTGGCAAGGTGGTTGGGCCAAGGATCAAAATGACCTGGCACGGCTTGGCGGGCTGCTTGGTGGCAATAGTGAGTGACATGCCATTCAGCCTATCAGGAAAGGCAATGAGACGATGGGGGTGAACGACCCATTAAAATTAATAAATTTTGAGCAGATTACTTGAAAAATATAATGGTTTAACAAAAAAAAAACACTATTTTGAAGGATAAATTCATGGTCTCATGGTATCTTAATCAACAAGAACATTTTTTGAGTTTTGCAGAGATCAAACTTCAAAACTTCAAAAAATGTTGTCCTCTAGAAATAGTTTGAAGGTGAAGATTTAAAGATGTAAAGTAAAATGTCATTCAACCTGAATTCTATGGGAGCAGCACTTGGGTAACTGCTGAGTTTCATAGAGTGTGTCCTTAACGTTCAGGCAATAGGGTGATGGGGTGGTGACTGCACGATTTCAGGAATCCTTCCCTGGTCCAGCCATAAACGCCACCACCTTGAAAGTGCCTTTTGCTAGAGGTACGTCCAATAGGGCCGTCAGCCACTCAGAAACACAGCCTCTGAAGAGAGTCCCCCGTCACATATGCCGTACAGCATATCAGAAAGAAAAACACTGGCTGGCATCGCCTTTCGCATCTTTTGGCCTCATCTACGGAGCTGTCCACTTATTTCCATCTATTGCCAAGAAGCGGTGAGATGTCCGGGATGAGAAATGCTCTATGGAAAATTATACAGTCTCAAGAGCCAGCACACACAGCCCTCACGTGAAATGGTTCTCAAACTATGTCTCTCGCTATATAAATAACCTATCACCATGTCTCAGACCCAGCGCTGGTGAACTTGGGTCCGAAGCCATTTTTTTCTTCAGTGCTGTTAAAGGTAATTACAAAGGCACGTTCTCACTTTACGAAGGAGTTCAAGATTCCGAGTGTGCAGAATTCGACAAGGTGGATCTGAAAGGAACCATTGGCGTGGAAACGCACATTAAGGACTCAAGACACAGTCAATTTTTTTTGTTTAAAAATGCAGTATTACAGGTCCTCAGATACTTCTATCTTCTTATCATATCACGATTAGGTAAACAAAAGACAAAAAAAAGGAAAGATGAGAAATATCTATAAAAAGATTTGGTTTAGCGTAGATTTAATGTGTGTTTGAAATGGTCCCCCATCGCTTTGTTCACAGGACCCTGAGAAAGTCAGTGAATGTTCGTGGTCTGGCTCGTCCATGCCTCTTTACCATATAGGGATTTTGTTATACGTCGTCTCTCCAGAAGCCATAAATCTAAGCACTCCAAACTGCAAGGCCCGAGCAGGGGGGGGCGTCCAGGGACGATTCTGCGTGGTTCTAAACACAGGCCCGTCGTCTGTATACATACCCAGCATGCCGCAGGGCAGATCCAAGACTTCTCGAAGATGTTTCCACATGTGCAAATTAAACAGCTCAGGCGGGCCTGCTCGGTTAACAGTGTTTACACGCCGGTTACGTCAAAAGCCCGCTCTCTTCATCACAGAGACGCGCGCTTAAATGTCCGTGTCGGCTGAGACGATACACACGGCAGGGGTGACTCCAGACACCCAGCGAGCATGAAAACTTCTAAAGACGAAGTTTGACCAGCACGATAGCCTTCAGTGGCATCAAAGTCACCTAGAAAAAATGTTGGTATGACACATAAAAAACAGAACAGCCAATGCCAGCCTGTCTTGTGATGATTAATAGTCAGCTTTGGGAATTGAATGCGAAAGCCAGTGGGCGCAATGATAGGTTGAGTTCCTTCAACTATCTTTATAACACAATTTGTATTTTGAACGCAGCTACAATGTGAAAGCATGACTTCTGTATACAAAGAAAGGCTATTTCTTTGGTCCAAATATGGCAGCTTTTTCTAGCGCCTGGGAGGGGTGGCATGGAAAATATCACTGCCAGTGTGTGTGCTACCCCTGCCCTTTGGGTCACCAGAGACGGGGGCTGAGGACTGTCCCCGCGGGCTACCCCCTGCCCCCCAGACGCCAACACTCCTCACTGGACGAGTGGCCAGAAGAGCCCTGTTAATCCATCCCTTTTCCTTCACTTTTAACTGATTTCACCTCCCAACATAATAATGACCCACAGCACTCATCCAAGTCAACCAAGGAATGGTTTCAGAAAAAGAAGGTCAATGTCTTGGAAGGGCTCAGTCAAAGCCTAGGCTTCTCTCCCATAAATCTATGCAATGACCTACACGGGATAATTCCTTGGCAATTGGAAGGAGCTTGCAAGAAAGAGTGGGATAAAACTGCCTAGTAAAGATGTCTAGAGACTACTTCACAAAGACTTACTACTGCAATTAATGTAAAATGTGTTTCCACAAGGTATTATTTGAAGAGGTGATGTGCTTTAAGTTTTAAATTTTCCCTAGTAATTATTTGTTTTTCTCTTGAAAAACGTGGCATAGTACTCTGCTGCCTGCCCCCACTGAGGGACCGTCAGCACTGAGGAGGTGCCTGCAGGCACACAGCTGTACACTTACTAAGACGCCTATTTTATTTGCATCCATTCATTCTCCTTAACCGCCTCTTGGAGGGGTAAGAAAAAAACCCTGAAAAACTTCACACACAACCCCAGAGGTGTGAGATACCAGAACTAACCACCTGGCCACTGTGCACACTGGGTTTATTTATTAGTTTATTTTAAGCGTTCTGTCTAGAATGCGAAGTGTAAACATCTGGCGTTGCTGCAAACTCATTAACCGTTAACATCTGCACCCCGAGGTCTGAGGCCTGAGGTCTGAGGTCATAGCGCTTAGCAAGGAGCAGATGTTTCGCAGACTGAACCACGATTAATGGCCGAATGAGACTGGCGTTATAGGTGCAGCGGGGGCAGGATGGGTGGGTAACAGAAAGCGCAGCACCCACCTCTGACAATCGCCATGGCCGAACAGGCAGCCCTCCCATGAGTGTTCTCAGCCACACACGTGTAGGAGCCTGCATCCACAAGCTGAGCGCCCCGAACCTCCAGACGGGCATCTCCGGCCTCGTATGAGCAGCAGGCCAGAGTGATGGGCTGATCTGGGAGGAAGCAGCACAGGGGTCACACACCTAGAGAGGGCGCCAGCACACGTGTGCAAACATGGAGGAATTTCACACTCCTGCGAAGAGATGCACAGAGAGAGAAGAACTCACAGGGAACGCTGATGCAGGATCAGCCCCCACAGACCAAAGACTATCCACACACACACACACACACACACACACATTTTTATTTTTTTGATTGCATTCACAGATCTTTGTGAGGACATGAAATATGGTCCCAACAATGTTAAAATAACAGGTTTTTATCACATTTTGGGGAACATTTGGTCGCCATAATGTAATATAAACATAATCCACACACACACACACACACACACACACACAATAAGAGTCACCATACACAAAGACACACACATACCAAGGAACAACCGCGTGAACAACAGCCTTATGAATCATCCAAAAATCTACATTTCTTCTTTTATAGATAATATTTATAAAAGTGCATTGTTTAATCTTTAGGATCTTCTACTTTTCTCCATACACAGTACAGAAGTGCACATATGCATTAAACAGAGAAGACACCTCAATCTGAAGTAGAAATCTGCTTCAATGCTGCAATGAGGTTCACTAGAAGGCCTCAATGCTACCGCAGAGCCCCCCCCCCCCCCACCCCAAGAAAGGCATCGACGCAGACATGTGGGGGAGGGCTGAAGCTCTCTTTGCATGGTGGTAGATTTTTGTTCATCACATGGCGCATGTCAGGGACAGCTTTGCAGGTCTCCTCTCCTGGTGTAACCGGCAGCCAAGCTGGGGGGGGGGTGGGGGGGGGGCAAGGCATGCCTTTCCTTTATATGGTTCTAAGGCCTCATATTTGTGGGAGCAGTGAGTGAGAGAGTGCTAGCTGATCTCTGATCTCAATGGTGCGCTCATGCAGGCCTGCGATACACACAGGCACTGAGCCACTCCCCCAGACAGGAGCGACACCCCCTTCCGGTCCCTGGGGGTGTCCGCCATGCCCTCACATCAGCCTCTCCGGGGTTTGTTTGTCTTTTAAGGTAAAAGTACACCAGCCTACAAACAGATGTCCAAGCTTAGCAGCTCTGGAACTTTTGTCTTTTCCTTTTTTTTATCGCATTCTTTTTTTCCATTCTGTTCTTTTAAAGTACGAACAACAGTATTTTTTAATCCATCCATCCATTTCTTAATTACTTAGGTAGGGACCTGGGGCTTTGCAAAATATTCTGAATTCAATGTAAATTGTCTATTACCGATAATACTTATACAATATATAGCTGAAATGTGCATTTGGAAAGCAGTTTTAAAGTGCTGTGCACAGCACATATCAAACATCCATTAAGTGCAAAGCTTGGCCACCAACATTATTAAAGTCATTTGTCTCCTGGTAGGAAATGAAATATGTCGCAAAAACATAATTGTAGCATTAGACTCACAAAACCCCAACTCACCAGTTCACACTGCTACACAAAAATGCTCATTGTTTCAGGGGAAAGACTTTTAACCCATGGACACCCCAGACACCAGACTTCTCCAAGTGGGGAGGGAAAATGGATGGATGGATGGATGGATGGATGGTTGGGATTAAGTGGAGTCTCAAACCAAAAAAAAATGATTCAGTCTAAGCCCAATACCTTCTAACACTCCGCTAGTAACACTTAAAGTTTCCTGTCCTTTTACAAAATGCTGATTCAGACCACTGCGTACTTTTGCCAAGAAGACGAAATTATATAATCGGAAACTGAATAAGATCATGGACATCACTGCCCTCTACTGGTGTGGTCAGAGCACTGCGAGAGCCCCTCACCATTCAGGAGCCAGATGATGCGTGGTGAAGGCCTGCCCTGTACGGAGCACCGGAGGACGAAGTCCTGGCCCTCGTTCACCGTGCGTTCCTGCAGCACGCTGCTGAAGACCGGAGCCCGGCCGTCCGCTCTGACGCCTGCTGAGAAAAGGATGTGGCTGAATGAAATGCTATTGGATGGTGGTGGCAGTGAGATTAATCAGTGCAGTAAGGCCTTAGGGGTGACGTCCCGTCGTTTTAAATGACCGTGAGAGGGGAAGGACCGCAGTGAGCAGCACCGATTGGGGGGGATCAGAATAAGCCCCCTATAGTTAGCCTAGAGGAAATTGTGCCTAAGCTGACGCCTTGACTGACAGTACACCTGTGATACACCGTCTGGCTCAGTTGTTCACGGCTTTTAACAAAGGGTTTTGACAAATAGGAATATGCTAA
>JABFEB020000035.1:20195100-20210681 GCA_019775895.2 Stomatorhinus ivindoensis | reverse complement strand
TAATACTGCATTGGTGCTCTCTGATGCGACACCGCAGGCTACATTGATGTTCTCTCATGTAACACTGCATTGGTGCTATCTGATGCGACACCGCAGGCTACATTGATGTTCTCTCATGTAACACTGCATTGGTGCTCTCTGATGCGACACCGCAGGCCATCTTGGTGCTCTCTCATGTAACACTGCATTGGTGCTCTCTGATGCAACACCGCAGGCTACATTGATGTTCTCTCATGTAACACTGCATTGGTGCTCTCTGATGCAACACCGCAGGCTACATTGATGTTCTCTCATGTAACACTGCATTGGTGCTATCTGATGTAACACCGCAGTGGATTGTGGTCAAAGACAAACAGCTACTTTGGCTGACAATGGCTGAGGGTCCGGAAAAGGATTTCAGTCCCACGTTACCTGCATCTATGGGCAGGCCTTGACTCTAAAAATCGAATCCTGCATCACATGGTATGAGCTGACAGACACCCTGGGGATATATTAAACTGTTTTGGGAACATTTGATTTCCTGACACATTGCAGATCGCGCTCCAGTCCAGTGCCGGTCTACAAGCTGAGATATGCTTGATTAGTTCAGGCCAGCGACATATTAGGTGATGATGATGTAATTGGGGCACATTCCTGTTTTATGATGAATCTGTGCAGCCAAATTTAGAGGGAAGTGTTTCTTTCCTTTACTAAACCATAAACACCAAACTTAAATATGTTAAAGTACATATACAGCTGTGGAAAGAAATTAAGAATGTTTTGTATTTTTAATACAAAAATGCATTTTTAAATCCTGGTTTAATCCCGGTTCTGCTGGCAGAAGGCTACACTGAGTAGCAAGCTGCTTCCAGATGCCAAATTTCTAAGACAGAAACTTAACTTATCCTACAGTTTCTCATGAATCAGACAATCAGACATCAAGTGGCCTTCAAAAGGACTGGGAAACGTTAAGTGCAGGTGTGAGATTCACTGCAAGGACAGTGTGTATCAGGCTCCTAGAAGCCGGACTGAAGTCCAATAAAGCAGGAAGAAGCCCTTCGTTAATGAGAATCAGAGACGAGTCAGGCTGCAGTTTGCAAAAAAAAGCATATAGATACACAGTCATAAACTGAGAAATTATTGAAACAAAAAATTGTGCTGCGGCCTCTTCATTTTTTCCATGGCTGTATTCACTAATCCACCATTATGGGAGGGACTCTGGTGTCCATGGGGCTCCTGAGGGGTCAGTTCCCTGCATGCCCACCCTAAATATGCCGTCCCCCCATCCCCCCCCCCCCCCCTCCTTGACGCAAGCTCACCTCACCTACCAGCCCAGACATTAACACCCATAATTCTACTGGACCATATTCATACAGACGATCATTGACTAATTTGACACAATCAGCGTAAAATTTCTATTTGTGATCAAAAATGTACATCTTAACCTAAATAGCACAATGAGAAGCTGGTTAATCCAATCAGTGCAGGATTATTGTATTAATGATGAGTTCTGAACTTCTCAAGCAGCTACTCAAGCGCTGGGAATAGTCATGTGATCACACATTATCTGTGGGAAGCATTAGATGGTAAACAACACTGTCAGGAGATTACATTTCTTTGGGGTTGTTTCTTGCTTAGTTAAGTAACTTGTCGGATTTGAGATTGTTCAGATACATTTAGCGCAGACTAAGATAAAGTCCCTTTAGCCCAAACTGGCTTAAATCTAGGTAAGAACCGTTGCTTCGTGGAACAGGCCCCTGATCATTGTTGTGTAATATCTGTGCAAAACCACTTGGAAACTTTATAATGTCAGATCCACATAACAGCCACCCATTACATGCAAGCTAATTGACAACGAACCCTGAAACAAACAACTGTGTTCCTGCTGTTCACACTGATTAGCCAGGGAGTTTGAATTTTGACACGGAGAGTCAATGGCGTGTATCAGACGCATCATCATTTTCAAACTCCTAAATCAGAGCATTCAGTTGACGAACACAACTGAACATCAGCTTAAAACGGCAGAATCAGCCTCAGCACAAACAACAGGAGCCATAAATATCTCAAGCGTTCCTGAAGACCAGCGAGAGTCTCTATAAACGCTGTGGAACGGCTGAGATATGGCAGTAAACGTTACAGCAGGATGTGGGGGCAAACACGAGAAGTATAGAGGGGGGGCCCATGAATCACTGCTCGCACGTCTCACGCCCTTTTCACCAGCACTCGTGAATGTGTAGAACTTTGGGGTCCTCTGTAAGCATCCCGGATGCTCGTTAATGGCATAACTGTGAACATCTGCAAGTCTGCTTCAAGGATTTCACAGCAATAAAGCAGAGCTTCACGCACCAGTGAACCAAACGTCACCAACCTCACCGTCTGCCATACGTCTCATATCGACCTCTGGTGCCGAAGCTCACATTCCGGCTGTGTCTAATCTCACATCAGTGTTTAGTCCTTCATGAATTGCCTTCATCAACCCAGCTAGTGCCACTGCAATGATCCTCTGTGTTTTGTATGGGAGCTTCAGTTTAAGTCATAATCTCTCCCATGTACAGTACTGTAGCAGACCATGAGGAAGACACACATCTCTCTACAGCCCCAGGTGAGTAAAATATTTTTACATATGAGCTGATTTTTTCCAGGTCTCATTCGTGTGGTTTTGTAAGCCCCCAATATCAGAGAACTTTCAGGTCCCACAGTTTATTAATCGGTTTATGCTGTTCTCAAACCCTGATGTCTGGCACCTAACCTGTACTATTGGACAGACTAATCACGTGACCCTAGAGCGCAGCACAACAGTCGTGCAAAGTATTCACGGCACCTGTCAATAAATCAAAACAAATACAATCGCACTCAAAGGAATGACAACCTTGGGTTTGAACAGGATAAATTGTGACCCCTTTGCGCCAACCGCAGGCTAAACGCGCTGACGAACACTTTAATTAATTGGTGCCTGGACTCTACTGTTGGGGGGGGGGGGGAGCAGCTAAACGTCTCAATGTCATTCCAGCGCCGCCACGAGCTCTGGATGCTGATAACAAGCCGAGTGCCAGGACGCAGCTGGAGAAATCGCATTCTTTGAATACTTTGTAACTATTACAAGCTACCGGTTCAATCTTCTGATTTCATTTCTTTTGGCACTTTCTCAAAAGATCCCATTAATATATATATATATATATATATATATATATATCAAGCAGGTTTTGCTCAATCTCATTCCCTTTAGAGACAAATAAATAGTTTCTAAAATTACAGTATTCAGCTTGATTAAGGAAAATCTGCAGTAGAGTTTTTTTTTGTTTCTTGCAGTGATTCAGCACTCCCATCAGTCCGGATTAAGAGGTCTGGTTGCCATTTCATTTGTTTTTGCTTTGTCCGGGGAGGGGTATGTTTATCTCCAATAATTGCCTTTTACAGGACGACAGCCGCGGTGAAAAATCCTGTTGAGGCAATCGGCATCGGATAACGGGGGGATGCGATCCCATCCAAACGGGAAATGTCACACAGGCGGCTGCGGAAAATGGGCCGGGGAGTGGAGCGTACCCCTTGAACTGCCTGCGAACTGCCACGTCCGTGCAGCAGAGGAAAGACTATACATCTGGGTGCTGGGGCACAGAGCGGACTTCCCTCATAAGAGATCAGACGGAGACAGTCTGAGGCAGCCGTGTCACAAGTGGTTTTAATCCCGCATTTCCTGTGGAGAGTCTTTAGAAGTCTTAGCAAAATGGAGGGGCGGCGGGAGTGGTGTGTGGACGGGCGATTACTCTAGTGGTAGGATAAACATCCTAATTTACGGTAAACAGAACTAAAAAAAAAAAAACCCTCCTTCTGACCGTGAAATTCCAAGTGCAAGAGCAACTGCTGAATTTGTGTTTTCAGTTTCAGAGGTCAGGATCAGAACTAAGGTGGAAAGTGTAGTATTGTCTAGATCCGGAGACATAATATGAATGTTTTATATGCAAGTTAATATAGGCTAAGCAGTTTTCTGCTCCGACTTTACTGTATAACCTTGGTAACTTTCTTGAATGTGCGTCTAAGTTAAATATACTGTGGTATACTTTACCAAAGACAGTCCAAACACTTCAAAACAGTATGCATACAAATGATCTACATCAGAAGGTAACGGAAACCAACGCATTACATTCTGAACACCAAGAAACACGACTGCTGCGCGATCTCAGATCGATTGCCATTAAAATAACAAATATTTCTATTCGTGCCACGAATCGTGGACAATTATTTCCAGTACCTGCAAATAGATCAGTTAGCGTTGAGCTGCCGCAGATGTTAAACATACCCACATGCAAAGGTATACTGGTTAGATAAGAATGATACGAGAAGACTCTCTAACTTTCTGCAAGTAGGAATATTGATATTTCGAATGTTGCATTTCTGTGGCCGCTCTTCTCCCTTCTTCTTGCCGTCCTAACTTTGTATGTGTTGATCTGTGTACCACATACCACATCTTTGTCCACCCACAAATATAATTGATCACAATGGCTACATATTCTGACTATATTCAATGCGGAGGAAGTGAGTGACAAATAGGGATTCAGATTTAAATGAAGGTAGTATATCACACCAATGATATAATACCAATGCATTTTTTAACACTTCTTAGAGAAAATCTGCTGTTTTTCACTCAACGGAATCAATGAATCTTATTACATACATCTATCGCTATTAGTTCTGCAGAGGGGTTTAATGCAAGTAACTGTGCTACTGGCTTTTCGAATTTAAAGTCCTTATTTACAAGGAAATTCATGCATCTGAGAGTTGATGCAAGTGCATGTTCTGCAAATTGTGTTTAACTTACCTAAAGCTGCGCGCCGCTGATTCCTCTCGCCCAGGGATGAGAGTAGGCGCACCGCGCCACTTGCCCGTATTTTAATCACGCTCCGCGGGAGACGCTCTTACGAGCCTGGGAGGCGCATGTAACCCGATTCCGAAAGTGCCGGTTCACAGTTGATCGCGCCTCTAAACTTCTGCCTTATTTGGATTTTCTGCTTTCTTGGTAAGAAACTGCTGCTTTTACCGTCGATACAGACCGATAGCGTAACTCCCTCCAATATTAAGTATTACGGTTTGAAATCTAGCAAACCATCCGAACTTCACTATTTATCGACTGATGTTATTCATAAGCTACTGAGTTTCCGCCAATACTTAGAAGTCACTAGAAACATACGACAATTTAAAATTTTATTTAATAGTGTGTTTGTACCATATTCATGACATATAACCACTTAGGCCGCCTTTACATTATCATAGGTCGACCCAATGCGTGAGTCACCCCCCACCCCCCCAACACTCCATTCATCGCTAACTACAGCCCTGGTAATAACGCTTGCTAAGGTTTATTTATATACTTAAAAAAAATGAGTTTTGGGACCCAAAATCCCACCCTAAATCTACCAGAAATCGTCCGCACTGAGCCCCGGTGCGTCGGTGAGCCTCGCGTACGGCGGCGCCCCGTCCCGCCCTTATCTAAGGGCACCTGGACCTGGGTTTGGCTCTGAGCTGAATGGGTGTCATAAGGACGCGTGTGTTGCGTGTGTTGCCCTCATCGGCACCGGCAAACTGCTACACGCTATTGGCTTTTGCGGGTTCTACAACAAAGAATGTACGAAGACCGTGTTTGGACTGCAGTGCATCATGTTGATGCCAGTATATCCTCACCACGCCTGTCATAATGATGCTTTTTGCGACTCTTTCGCCTGTTCTTTGTTTATCCTAGATCACTACAACATCTTTGAACATTTCTTTTTAGAGGTTTGTTCTTGCTTATAAACTGAATTGTGTTTCCTTCGCTTTTAATGGACGTTTTATATGTGAACAATGACAATGTTAATGCACATTGAAAATAATGAAGACCAACACAGTGACATCCCTTCCAGGGGTATTCTGGCCCTATCCAGGGAATACCCCCCCCCCCCCCCCCCCCTAACCAGACGGCTGGCTGAGATAAATTTAAATTGGTTTGTTATGTCTGCAGGTAACTGTGCTACTGGCTCTTCGACTTCAGAAGATTTCGCCCCTGTCCGCCACCTTTGACCCTGACCGGCACTGGGGCAGAAGCAGAGTAACTCGTCACATCCATGATTCCTTAAGGTCTTTGTTAAGTAACGTCTCAGTCATCAGGACACAGGTTCTGGTCCACGATAAGTTTTCAAAGCTGTGCCCCTACAGAGAAACACAGTCATACTTTCAATACCTCAGATACCGAACCACAGTGACAACCAATCTCATTCTTCTGCATTTGTGCTGCACAGCCAATTAGCAGGTCTTTATATAAATCAGTGCCTTACAACATTCATTATGTAGTTACTTTAAAGCAGAATATCAGGTTCGTAGAGTGATTCATTGTTTAGTTCTTTCATGAGTGACCAATTCCTTTTTAAGACCTGCTGGTAAGATATCTGTAAGAATTAGCGTGCTTAATGTAGCATAATGTATGTAAGTGTGTGTGTGTTTATTAAGTGTGTGTGGAGACAAAAAATAAGGCTATGTAAATGTATCAAAGAAAGATTGTTTTAGATTAACAGTGAAATTGTGACTTCCTTCTCTGTCTACAGTGCACAGTATGTATAGGGTGAGACTCAAACACTCCAACCTATTGCACTATATACCAAAAGATAGCTTGCTGCCGTGTGCACAAGTCAGGAGTGCTGGGAAATGCTGTGGTTTAGAGAATTTCACAGGAAATGGTGGAAATATATACAACCAAACAAAAAAAAAGTCCCAGATTGTTAAATCTAGAGAAGCCATTCATAGATTAACACCCCGTCTAGTTCCAGATTGGTTTGGTCTAATTCGAGTCAACACAACCTGACATAGTTTTTGTTTTAAGAACTACGACATCATCAAATACATTTGTTTGTCTTTATGTTTTTACATCTTTGACTTTTACAAGATCATTAACTGCTCTGTCGTTGATTGTCAGGGCTGTGGTTGTCATGGATGTGATTTTGGCATCTCTGCTGAGTTAATCTTTGCCGGAGTGATTAGTGTCTTCCTGTCAGCCTGAGTGTAAACAATTTGTGTGCTTCTAGTGCTGATTAAAATGGCGAATGAGCCAAGAGCCACACATGAACTGCTGCTGGAAGATATTCTGAAGCAACCTGCAATATTTCTCTTTCCAGTGCACCCTATATTCTGATTCAGGGGAAATTTTAGCCACTGTTTTATAATATTGCCTTGTAGCTTATTTATGGATGTTTTATAATATTGCCTTGTGGATTATTTATGGATTTTCTGTGATATTCACCTTGTACATTTTGATTGCAGCTACTCAAGGAAATAAAAACATATTCGAACTGATCAAAAATAGCATAATAGCATAATAAGCCATAATAAGCATAATAAATAATAATACAAAACTTAAAATTAGGACAATTAGGTAAGAAGTCCTTGCGATTCAATATCTTGCGTTTCAAATTAACAGGGTCGACAAAATATTGTAGTCTTCCAGATTTTAGTAACAATGCCCTCTAGTGGTTGCCAAAAAGAATATCACAATCAATACACGTCGTATAGCTCTGGGCGAGTCATGTTAATTTTACCATATAAATCTGCACACTTTGTCCCTTTGTTTTGTGCTGAATATCATTAAATATGTATGAAGTTATGCATAGGGAAATATTAATGTTAAATAAGAAAACTTGTCAGAACACAGAGCCAAACATGTGGAGTCAAACATGTTAAATACTACCCTGCATTAAAGAGTGTTACTTGTATATGTGTTTAATTGTAAATGTCTGATTTTTCCATCGTCCATTCATTTAATCCTTCCAGTCTTGTTAGAAGGAGTCTTAATTAGCTAAATCAATGAAGCAGAGATGTCGCTCCAGGGGGATTCCTGAAGGGGGGAGCCGCACGCTGTTTTATTCTGGTACTCGTATCTTCTAAAAGAGCCTCTACAAATAACATTATTTACACGCTTAAATTTATCTTCATGTTTTGTAAAAGTCAATCAGTATTTAATTCTCCCGTCTTGGAATTTTTGCCCCCAATTACCGTGAATATCTAACAGGCCATTAACCTAAGACCTTTCAGATTGTATTCGCATATCCCACATTGCAATTTTGATACTTTACTTCCAATTTTTTTTTTTTTTTACTGGAAACCTGATTGGATGTTCACTCCAACAGCAGCTTATCCAATTAGGGAGGAAACATGCTGGCGTCAGAGGTGCTAATTAGTTAGTGGATTCTTTTTGGCTATAACAATATGTAATACTTAATATAATGCACTTGTCTGAATATTTCACTCAAAATGAACAGGTTTATTATTATTTATTATTATTATTTTTAGTAGTAATTAAACAAGATATTTAGCGTTCACTTTTCTATATTGTCATTGCTAGAAGATTTTATACAGGGGAACCTGTAAGTTCTGTGCCACGGCATGGAAGACTGTCCTTATGTGGTGAAAGTATTATGGCTAAAATGGCTGCGCAAGAGATTGTGCCTGGATGTTGGTTTGGCATGTGTTACCCCACAAAAGACTTTGTCCTCCCACTTTTTGCCCTTGTCTGGCTGCTTTGGCTGGTAGGTCCTTCTCCCTGGGAGTCTGTCTCGACCTGACGGTTGGCAGAGAGCATATCTGAGTCAGAATCAACTGACAGTCACATGACCTGGCCTAGCATTCCCCTCCAGGCTGGGGGGGGGGGGGGATCAGTGCGGTCCATTTGGAAACAGGGAGGCGTGAAAGCTGAACCGCACGTCAACAGAAGCATTATGTTTACGCTGATTTATTTAGCAGACGCTGTTGTCCAAAGCGACGTACGATTGAAGCAGGGAATCCATCACTAACATACAGCTGGCAAAGAGCAAATTAGCCATAAGTGCGGCTGAGCGGAACTTCCAGAGAGCGTCACCAGGGCTTAGAGCGAGAGCGGTTCTAATCAAGGCTCTATGAAAATTATGTCCCTACAAAACAAGTGCAAAAACACAAGCGCATCCGGTATAGATACAATAAGCACAGGATAACAGATGATGACAGAGCTGGTCAGTGGTTGACTGAGGCAGCTGAGGCAGATGAACAGGTGTACTTTAACTGGAAGGCAGCCAAAATGTGAGAAGAGCAACGGTATAAGCAGTGAGCCTGTGTATCAGGGGCAAGATGCGGCTCTGTGTCAGAAACAGCTTTATTTGTCCAAGTACATTCACACACGGAATGTGCCGGAATGCGTCAACGACTCACATACATACAGTGGATACATGCACAGATGACAGGACAATGATAACATACAATTCGACTGATATATACAAAGTGGATGTGATAAATGCATGTAAAAAGTGCAGGATTATATAATACATGAATATCACTAATCATCATCAATCCGATGTCTGAGGACCCCTCATATTACTCTGTAAACATAAACCTCAGATACATTTAATAATTTCTATGTTTGATTTAACTCTATCCTATAAACTGCAAAACGCAACAGGTGACATATGGTTTTCAAGATCACCTGTGGACTAACCTGACTGTGGATTGAATACTCGTATGTTGCACTTGCAAGCCCTTGAACAGTCTAATTACATTCTTCATTTGTCAATAGTTACTATGTAGCTGTGTGTAGCTTTTGAGCAGCTCCGGCCCCGACACTGCTCACACTTGCACTTGGATGCTATTGGAAGCTCAATGTAGCCTCGCTTACACCTGGTCGTCTCCTTGACAGCACGTCTGTTTATAATGTGCTATTTGCCGCACTTGTACGTCCCTTTGGACAAAAGCGTCTGCTAATTATGTAAATGTGAATATGGATGGCGTTCTCATTAGAATACCGCGGAGGACTGGAGGGAACGAGGCAGGCAATCCGGCTCAGCAGTGGCACAGGGTCCGGCAGGGCAGCACAGCACAGCGCGCTCAAAATAGGCCTTTTGCACGCAGCCTGCGCTTCGGTGGAGAGACACACGCGCGGGAGGCCAACTGCCACTTCCTAGCACCTGGTCTCGCGGCGGGCCCATCTGTGAGTGGACATGCTCACACGGGCCAGAACCTGCCGGCTCCAAGAACTGTAGGGCTGAAAACAACGCTGCAGGTCCTTGAGGCCAGAGAGTGAAATATATCAACCTAAGAAGAGCTACGTTTTTTTTTTTGAAGATAATTGTTCCATTTTGGGCTTCCTGTTGATGGATAGGGAGTTGCTACAGGACAGGTTAACCAGCATTAAAAGATGCATTTTAGCTAATCTCTATCCAGTGGATGGGACATCCCATAATTCCGTGGTTCTCTCCAAACAAGCTTTTCATGTTAGAGCGTAATACCTGTACTTCATGACATTTTAAACAGCAAAACAGTGGATGTATGTATGTATATTAAATCTGATTGTTGTTCCTTCTTGCACCTATTTTACACCTTATAAGTGCTGCAGGAAACGTTTATAGTTATTATCTTAGGGGGAAAATGGCATTTGCAATGTTTTCACGGACGTAGCACCCTAGAAATAAATAAATATGAAGCTGTATTCTATGAGCAATATGGGTCAGTAAACTATGAGTGTTTCTGTGTGCATATGAATATACAAGGTGGGAGTATTTAAATAGTACTGGAGTGGTTCTATTTACCATGATCGCGATGAGTCCCTGGAATATTGCACTTATGTCCCATTGATGCCCTGGGTGACAGTGAAGGACATGAGAATACTTAATGCAGTGAGCAGTTATTTAACCGAGCTCAGGTCTTTGACAGTTTTAAGGTATTAAGGTATTTCTATATTGTGTAGATTTATTTATTCGTGCACATTATTAATATGTTGTTTATCTAACATGTAATGTAAACATTCTGGGCATGTATAATATAATATAATTTCATGTACATTTCATCGGTTGGACGGCAAGAAACTTGAAAGGCAAAAATCCTGCCGATGACAGAAGCCTCTCGATTTTCCTCGAGGGTCTCAATTTCTTTGCTGAATACGGTAGAGTTGGGGCCTAACTTAATAGGTCCCTGAGGGAGAGAATCTTTTTAAAAAGATTGGTAATAAGCTGCACACTTATTTGAATGTTTATTAACATCTTGTGAAATCAATGGACCCTCGAGGAACCTTAAGAGTCAGGTTAATGAAGTCAAGTCAACGTTTCATCCGAAGGTCTTTGGGGATGGTGCCAAATCGCTCGGATCGTGCTGTTGTACCATTTATGTGAGAGACATTACAGTGTTGAACAGTGAAGCACAGCAATAAGACTTAATCCGTCATAAAACAGAGACTCGGAGAGGAAGGGCCCACTTACACGGGATTCTCCAGGGAACTGAGCACCTGCTCAGGCTGACCTGAACGCTTCACGGTGCACAGCGGCGTTAAGGGAGCTATGTATAGTAGCAGACATGAGTCTTAGCATTTTTCATAGTCTGGAAAGATATCAGGACAATTTCAAAAAATTGGAGATTTAATTTTTTTATCAGCAAATATAAATATAGACACACACTTTGGTTGGTTGATTGTCACAATATGAACATTATTTCAGGTTCATCAATTTATTTGTATGCAGGGACTGACAGGGTAAAATCATGTTAAGATAATGAAATATCACAGAATGCTGTGGTCTCTGGGCTGAAATACCCATATGATTGTCTCTGACCCCTCGATTTTCCCCCGGCAACGTAATTGCAGCCAAGAGCTGGCGGTTTAAAGGAGTTCCTCACTGAAAGAGGCCAGTGGGAAGATGCAAGTCAGTATGCCTTCCGGAAGGCTGGTCACCATGTGGCACTGAAAACATGAAGCTGACCGTTAACACGAATCAGTCGCAACCAGAAATATGCTGTGGGGGGTGGGGGGGTTTCTGCCGATTGGGTCCTGAGCAGCTGCCTAGATCTGTCCCTGAATATGCAGGTAAACCTTTCAGTCTTAAAGTAGTTTGTGAAACCTGAAGTAGTTCATATAGTGTCCCTCCTGACATGGATTAGCTGATCACCCTATTGACAAACCACTGTAAAATGTCTGCAAGTTCTGGTGCAGAATGACGTGTTTCCCCAGGTAATCATGAAGACCACGGAAAATCGAAAAACACATGAAAGGAAGTGCTTAAAATGAAATAACAACAGTAAAAGTGGTAAAAAAAAAAAAAAATTATCGTCCCGTAATGAGGTCATGCTATTCCTACGTAAGTCTCGCTGTCGCTGTCAGTGGTTTTGTTTCACTAACTAAATGAAAGAATAACAGAAGCCTCCCACATGTCATTTGTCACAATTATAACGCGTCTGTGACACTCATGGGGTGATAATGGTTGGAAGGGAAAAGCGTTTATGTCACCGCATTCCCCTAGAGGGCGATGTTGTTCAACATACTGATTTTTTTTCCATCATTGCCTTTTGTAATTGCATTGGTTAAGGCATGACCAACGTCTCACAGTCTCAGTCCTGTTTTAATTTCATTCTTGGAGATACGGCATATTGTGCCAGACATTTCGATCCCAACGTTAGGCCATAACATATCTAAATGTAAGACTAATGTAATATGTTGATCATAGAGGTCAGATTCCAAAACAGGGAGCCTCCGTTTGATAACCATATGATTACGCGACAACCCGTTAGTGCGGCGTTATTGCAGTACTTCTATTTCGGTTTGATTTGCTTTTGGTAAACCGAGTCGTAATTGGTAGCATACTAATGTATTTCACACGAAAACAGTTTTCATGTGCACGGTTTCGCTGTCTATTTTTATTTATTGTATATAGCCTATGGGGGATCTTTGGCATTTCTTAAGTCTGCCCGTGAAAGGGGCACCCAAATGGATGTCCGAAGGCTGATGCAGGGCAAACGCAAAGCCCATTTCCCCGTTTGTCGAGTTCACAGAGAAAAAGTACAATTATACATTTTTATCTTTTAAATACGATATGTATCTATAATGTTACTATGATAATTCCGTTTACCGCCCAACAAGATTATGGACCTTCGATACTGTATAACATACTGTACTTTGGATGAGCAGTACTATTTATGAAAACTACATCCACACCTTCATTACGCAGTACTATGATGGCGAGTTCCAGCATAAAACAACGCTCAATGAAGCGAGACGAAATATGTATTATCTTTAATTTTTCAAATTCAGGATCATAATTCTGAGCTAATTATAGTGCGCCTGAGGAAAGTACGAGCTTGCAGAGACGGCCAGTTCAAGGCAAAGGGATCAAACTAGGAAGGGAGGAGATGCGAGCGGTCCGCTGACGGGGATGCTGCGGAGAGACCCGTGCCCATTGTTAGGGGCAAAGCCACGCCAGCGCCCCCTTACCGGGATGCTGGTGAGTACGAGGGGCGAATTTGGCAACGAGTGAATATCTGTGCGACGAAAGACGCCTTTTAGACGGGCAACTTTTCGAAGTCTTGACCGGGGGGTGGGCAAACGTCCTGCTTTGCAGCAGAGCAGTCGCTGGCGTTTTGCAGATTGTCATGACATCACTGCCATACGCTGCCAAGGTACTCCTCTAAAGCAACCATATGTTGAAGCCCTGTCTGGGCGCAGATATTTATTTATTTATTATGGAGCTGGGGAGGTGGGATGCTCAGATAAGTGGAAACGCTCAGCTGAACCTATCCTGCACTCCAAACCCATAGCTCAACCGCGTGTTTAATTTAATTCCCCCCTCCCTCCATGTAAAAGAAAAACCAGCGCCGGGCTCCTGTACTGGGCTGAGCCGTGAACAATAGAGCGAAATACGCCGCGCTGCTCTTTGTCGCTAATAAGTCGCACGGAAAACCACGGCAAGGAAAGCAGGCAGCCGAGACCGGGGACTGGAGAACATGGAGGGTATCGTGCACTGATTTTTATAGCGGACATCACTGGATATACTTTCCTTTAGCTTTTGTTTCCCCTTAAAATCAACAAGGAGAAATAATGAATTCGGCGGAGGCTGCGGAGGATGGACCGACTGACTCGGATACGGACGCGTTTTTTAAAGCAGGTATTGATCTATGAATGCATTTCGTCTCACTGTAACCTTTATCGAGCCATCGATATCCCTGACGCTATGTTCTGTGTATGAAGCACCGATTTCTTTTATTAATCTCTGTCTAAGTCTTAAAGAACAAGCATCAGTATAGTGTTTTACTGTACTAACTTGGGAGGACACCGCCACAGCCAATCAGTGCCTCTGAACTGTCCAGAATATGTCATTTCTGACCTTATATCAGTTGGCAAAGCATGTGCTAATATTGGCGGATTATTTGCACGGCAGATGCGGGTGTAGGTAAGAGGCCGGTGTCACTTTGCTTGGTCGGGTTACCGCACGCTTGTACGCGGACGCTGTCAATTTCGGTCACGACTCTATTTTGACTGGTTTTACAGCATCTTCCCCCCGGACAGGTTAGAATCGCATTGGCTCAAATTGGATTTTGCTATTAATTTTTTTTACATGAAAACTCATATTTCATGAAAACTCGAATTTGGGGTGTAAACTTCAAGGGAAAAGCCAGCTCTTCTGCACGTACAGAGCAATAACAGAATTTGGAATATTAAAACATATTTAACATATTTTAATACCAGCCGTATTCTATCGTGGGAAAACTTGAAATGTTTCAGTTTTGTTCAATTAGGTGAAGCAGACTGACAGATTTAACTTGCGATTTTCGGGCGGGTGCCCACTGTGTGTAATAGACAATGCCCCCCCCACATCAGAATATAATATCACCCACGGCAAAGGGCAGCCAACTCTTGGCAAACCCTTTTGCATTGTGCAGAAGAACAAGGAAAACATCGCGTTTGGACATTAGTGTAAAACGTTTTGAAATTATTCTAATTAGCTCTTGTCGACGAGGATGCTGGTAACTCTCATGTAAATGCGGTTCTTTGGGTCGTCCCTGGTGGAGGTTTGTAGTTTCTAGAGTTGTGTTTACTTGGAGCGATGCTAGACGTAGGCCGAAGCTTTAACGGGTCTTTCGAAATCCCACAGGTTTGTCCGTGGAGTTCTGTAATTATTAATGTTTTAACGTTTAGATGTTTAATGTTTGCTATCCCGTTGTGCGTTTCGCGCGTCTCTCGAGCCACATTGATACCGCAGCCTGTAGATGTGGTCACGTGACTGGTAAGATACGGCTCAATGGCGACAAGGGTCATAAAAACTGCTAGGCCCCCCACCCCCGTGGGTCCACAGTGGAATGCAGGTACCTGGACCTTAAGCCAGTGATTGCCTTCTGTTAACCAACCTGCCCTCAGTTTCAGGTCTTGTTGATAAGTGCTTCAGAATCTACTTTTATGTGCGATGAGAGGACAGACTGCTCTGCAATGCCGTTTCATCCAAGAGTATCGGGAAATAGGAGCCCGTATCTGGTTGCTTGCATTATAATCAGAGCTGCGGTTTCTGTTTCTGGAAGAGCACGCTTAGCCAATGCTTACCTTAGCAGATGTGGACAAGGAGGTAAGGACTGCAAACTGCAGAGGAGTGCAGGAGAAGTGTGTTTCGTGTCATCATCCTCAAAGCCCAAACCCCCCTCCACATTAAAACAGAAATGAAATGACTCACATATGGCTGAGTGCTGCTCTTTGCTGTGGTGGGATGGCGTATGGGGGCACATCTGCTCCCCATTGGTGGAGATCCGTCATCGATGGATGTGTTTGCATATTGTGTGCCTACCCCCCCGCCCCCGCCCCCGCCCCCACT
>JABFEB020000035.1:20166382-20177652 GCA_019775895.2 Stomatorhinus ivindoensis | reverse complement strand
GGCTTAATTGCTGGACAGGGGGCTGCGTACTCACGCTGACGAGCGTGAGCTCACCTCTGTCGACAGCTGTAAGACCCTCCCCCAAAGCTGGGGGTTCGCGGCTTATTAGTGGGTTTCCTATGGCAATCATAGTGGATTATGGTCTTTCACTAGAAGCAAATTGCCGTTTTGGACAGGGGGATGACAATAGTTACACACGGTATAAAGAGTAAACATAAATGTCAGCTGATTAGAGTGGTTCTATATTGTCTGTTCATCCATTTCCGATACGTCTTCGATTTGGGCTGTAGGTTTGTGTCCCTGCTGAGTTGTCAGTCTGTCACACACAGAGACTTACACATATACATTCACACACACACATTCAAGAGATGTTTAGAGCTACCAGTTCATGTTGGCCTGTGTGCGTTCCCCATAATGTAGCCATTAGAGCTCAATTCAGCATTTTAAGACACCCAATTTCAGTAGGACCTGTATCATATTCTGGAATCTTATAAATGTTTCATTTCACTGTGGTTTCAGTACAGTGTATGCATTTAGGCAGCACAACCAATGACAAGAACAAATTAACTAAAAAATAACAAAAAAGTATGTGAGAAGGTTGAAAGAGAAAAGTAACTCCTTTGTGTTTCCACAGAGAGCCGTGTGAGAGTCCAGAGATTTCCACACACACGCGGTGTCTCACTCTCACCTGTGCCCACGCATGTCAGGCCGACTGATGGGGAGGGAGTGAGACAGCACCCCCATCGTGTCCCTCAGCGGGGCGCCAGCGTGTGGGCGTGCGGGCAGCGGGCGGGGGGGGGGGGCGACTGTACACGTGATCGTGTGAGAGTGCAGACCCCGAGGGAGTCAAAGGCCGAACTCCAGCACAGGCACGTGGCGTCCTGTGGAATGCCCCCCCCCCCCCCGACAGTCAGAGGAGGGACCTCCATGGCCAGGGTGGGTGGGGACAGAGCATCCTTAGAAAATGTCTCGTGAAGCCCCACCCCCGTGCCGCTCAGCCTAGTTTTGCCAATCGCAGCTGTCCATAATTTTCGCCTCTGCAAGTCCATGCAATTTTCGACATCCTCACGGATGAACAGCCAGCTTGCACTTTCCAGAAGGAAGCTAGCCAGGTATTTAACGGCCCTTAATTATTCAGCGGCTGGATTGTGTGCTGTTCTCCCGTCCATCTGGTCCTCCTGGGCTGATTCTGCCGGCGCCGCTTCAGTCCTCGGCAAAGCTGCTTCACCATCACCCCTAACAGCCAAGAGGGAGACCGAACTCGAAATACACCTGCCCTGTCAGGCGCTGCTCAGCGTGTCCTGCAGGAAGGACACCGCTAACGGGCATGTAGAGCTCCCAGGACAAGCTGAAGGACTGTCAGTTGACTCTTAAAGTCACGTGGCCGCATTTTTCCACGGCGCAGCAAGCGGGAGCTCCGCTAGGATCATGCAAAGAAAACGAAATCTTCAGTCATTTAGGCAGAGAAATGGGGCAAAATGATGACTGATGACCTCAAATTAACGTAGATGCTTTGGTAAACTGATTGTTTTGCATAGTCAACATGTTCTGTTTTATGCTCGTGAACAGGAGTTATGCTGTGTCCATGTCCTGTGAACGTTCGATCTGCCGCATGTTCTCTTGCCGAGTGCCCCTGCCTCATTTTCACCGTGACTAATTACTGCAGCGCGACGCTCAGCATGCCAGCAGCCTCACGTTTCCCGTCGTGTCCGGCAGGAGTCTGCCGACAGCACAGCCAGTGAATGGACAGATGACGCTGACCGCCGTTGACATGTGACACGACCGCAAGAGAGTTCCGGTTCCTCTGAGTGGCTTTGGCTTATGTGTCATTCAGTGCGCTTCATCTCACATTGATTTTCACTCTCTTTTGCTTCTTAACGCATACCCCCCCGCCCCCCGATCCTCAAGAGGCTTGCAGCCATCTTTTATTTACCCACAATCCATGACTGTCTCTGGTCCAGCAGTCCACCAAAGGATGCTCCTCAGCATCATACCAACAGTCGAATTGGTGACCATGCAGGTTTAACTTGCCTAGCAACAGAGCCTGGCTTCTCCCATACTTCCTGTGTCCAATCAATAGGCCGTTACCACAAAGCATACTGGGAAGAATTCAGAAGGGAGATGATGGAAGAGTCAGGTCTGTCCATCTCTTTCGCAGGTAACAATTTGCAAGCTCTGCTCTCCTGTGTGGCGTGGCCAGCTCTAAACCAAGGCATTGCTGTGGACTCTTACGGTTCTTCGCTCGACTTCCTACATTAAGTTGAAGTTCTGATTCTTTTGTAAGGCCAAGGAGCTATACAGGTCAACAAAGGATAGCAGCTTCACATCCTTGGATATTCATAGCTGGGTATAAGCAAGGGGTTTAGGTTCGAATACGCTAGGAGTGTCAAACAGACCTACAGAGACGCTGCCAAGTGACTGAACACTTCAGTGTTTGTCTGGCCTCTCTCATCAGTGCAGGCGTCAGCATGGCCGTGTGTATCTGACGCATGTCTACAAATCCCGGCTAAGACAGACCTCTGGTGGCTCCAATTAATTCATCCTCCATTTACGTTCATCGTGCGATATTTAATTTCCTGTTATTATGCGAGCGCCATTCCCTAGCTGCGGGCGAGACCTCTCCTCTGTGTAATTTAAAGCAGCTTACTGACAGTTCAGGAGAACAGCTGTACATGAAAGGTTCTGGTCTATTGCTGGCCTTTCAGAAATCGTCGGGCCTGTTTTTTTGTCGACTCTGGGCTGGCGGTCAGCAGTCAATCCATCTTTGCCTTGGACACTTGACTGAGAATGAGATTAACCTCTCCTGCATTCTACAGTAATGCATTTACTGGGGGTGGTGGTGTTACTGAAAGGGGTAGCAACACTGTGTGCAATGATTTTTTTTGGAATGCTTTTCCAGTGCATGAAAAATCTGAACTTGGGCAACCCTGCTTTAGGAATAATCCTTAAAAAATATTCGGTGGAACATACCTGCCTACCTTTGGCCTCTTCTTCCACACCCATGATGCATCATTAGTCCAGAAGCACAGGGTTTCCCCACCTGACTTTCCTGTTTCACTTTCCCCACCTGACTTTCCTGTTTCACTTTCCCCACCTGACTTTCCTGTTTCACTTTCCCCACCTCACTTTCCCTGCCTCATTTTCCTGTCTCAATTTCCCCACGTCATTTGCCTCACCTCACTTTCCCCGCCTCACTATCCCTGCCCCACATTGCCCCCCCCCCCCTCCCCTCGATGTGCCCTATATATGCCTTTCTGTGAAACGCAGAGGATTTGTTGACTGTAAAGCAAAAAAGATTGACTGCTGACTAGGAACACTGTTTTGTGCAGCCACATTGTGCTGTTTTTGCATTTCATATTATGTGGTATGCAGCCCGTCGTCTAATCACTGCGTAAATGTAGTACGTGACATATATTGTCTAGTCCATGCATAAATGTTAGTATGCCGTAGTATATTGTTTAATAACTGTGTAAATGTAGCAGCACGTTGCTATGGGAGAGGATTTTCCATCCTGGATGAATACATGTATATTGAAGGGCTTACAATGAAGATCTCTTGAATCTTGAGAACCTCCATCAGTGACACGTTGCTGTCACTTTAACACATCTTGCCTTGATGGGAGTCGTGCTTGTCCGATAGCACCCTGTTTTAAGGCTCGTCATCCACTCTGTCGATTTACATTTCTATGCAGGCCAGCAAGGACAGTACAATGTTATGCAAATGAAAGGGTTCCTCTGCAATTCCAGCCAATGAACGTCAACGCCGTGTAACACATGCCCTGCAGTGCAGCCTGAGAGGGAGGCAGTGTGGGGGGGGTTGCTGTTTTAAGCCTCAGCTGTCGCTCACCCCTTGTCTCTGGACCCAAGGCACTGGCGGATGTGTCCTTTGGCTGTCAGCGCGCATTATAAAGCTTGCGATGCCTGCCTGTTTACTCAGACCTGATTCCTGTTTAACTGTGTGACCGAGACATCAGAATGACATTATGGGTTTGATGCAATTCAGCAAAAAAAACGTATTTTTAAGTGTATGGCCTTATTGTAAATGACCTGTCCTGTCACAGACTTTGGTACATAGCAGACAGGCAGAGCTGGGCGATGGAGTAGACGGTAAGAAAAAGGGTTTGTATCTGTTGGGTTGCTGGCTTGAATGCTAGGTGCAGAAATAGTACTATTCAGTGAACTACTTAGGGTGAAATGCACCAGTATCTTCTGCGGATATATGGATGAAGTAAAACCGTTGCTTTGTGCCATTGCTGTCAAAACAACTTAAAAACATGAAAGCAGAAGATACTGCATAAGAAAAGGGGAAGCGGCCATAGCGCGGAGACAGCTGCCGTATGATTAATTCATTTTGCATCCCATTATCACCTGAAAACAGAAAATGAGGTGCGCCACTGTATGGTGGGAGGTGGTATGTGCAGTTTAGTGCCATTACTTGGATACTTGGGTGAAAATCACCCAGTCAAAACAGTGTTGATTGGGGCTTGTGTATCTGTCAGAGGACATTGCAACAGTTGTTATCTCCTCAGTGGCTGGTTAGCAATTAAAGTCAAACCCCTGCCTGTCATTAGGTCCCTAAGAGTGGGGGAGGGGTGCTTTGGGCAATTTGTAGTCTGATCTTTGGCAGTGACTCAAGGTGAACTTGACATGTGACAGCTCCTTCTCTATGTCTGATTTGGCGGTAGTTGACATTAGGAAACTACACGGCCTGAAAATGAGAAGCAATTAGGCATCCATCCCTATCCAGGCACTACACCTTCCCTTACCGTGACAGGTTTTTCATCTTATTTAGTTCTGTTGGGTATTTTCTGAATCATTTTTGCACTAAGTGAGCACAGTAGCTTCTGGCTGATCCTGAATCAGTGCATCAGCTGGGCTGTACTGAGATATGGAAGGAAGTCATCATCCCCTCCAACTTCTCGTCAGAGAAAAAAATACATAGACAACAGGTCACTGTCATTGTAAATGGCGTCAGCACTAAAATTTGCAGTAGCTAGTTGCTGTGGTTGTTGCCAAATATTAACATTTGTTAAAGAGCAGGAACTAATGGATTAATATTGTCAGTGTTTTTTTTTTGTGTGAATAATAGTATTTCAAGTGGCCATATTCTCAGCAAAGGCTGCTTCCTGAATCCACTCAACAGATGTTTTAAATGCTGTGTCCATTGTTTTATTTTTTTTTACCCAATAAAAATGCTCTGCTGTCGCCGCCCCCCCCTTCTCACCAGCATAGTCCGGCCGGCGTAAATGGAACCGTGCGCTCAATTGCCTGCAATCGCGTTTAATATTATGGCTGATTGTAGGTAATCAACTCTGAGCAGTCAGGCGCACCACTTTCAGAAAAGCCACGGCAAAATTAGCTTCCAAAGGGAGATGGACCCTCGGCAAATCGAAGCAGAAAATGAGATATCAAAAGCTGATTATATCACCTCTCTGCTTTTATCGATCATGGAAAGCATACACCAATAGCGTAATCAAACACTTCATTATGAACAGAAGTTGATGTGTGGCTCTCTTGGCCTTCGCAGAAAATGGGCAGTCCTGTGTTTATCGAGCTGATCCATATGTGTCGTAATAGAAAGAGCGGTGAAATCTTTGAACCCCTGCTTGACCTCTAGATGACCTTCAGAAGCATATTTCGGTTGATTCCTGTAATAGGAATCAGACAGATTCATTGCTGAATTAGAGACTTTCCACTGTTATGTTTGTTTCTGTCTGTGGGGGCTTGTGGGTAATGTATGCGCATTGTTTCGGACAGACCCTGAGAGGTTCGTCACATGTCACGCACACAGTTATCAGCGTGGGAGTGCAGGCTCTGTGTGAGAAAATGCACAGAATGGTCTCTCGGTACAGAGAGGGGAATGTTCTGCAGTATCATCGGTGCTTGGTGAGGTAGAAAATAGGGACATTAGGAGGCTGAGCTGCGGCCAATCCTTGTCCAGCTGCTTCGGAACGTTCCAGAACCAGAGGGCATAAATGCCGTCTTTCGTGCAGTTTGGCATTTAGGCTGAGTGTCAGGCTGAAGGGCATCTGGGAGACAGTGAAGAACATCTCCTTTATTTAAAGCCTTAGCATTCGGGCGGTGGGCTTCACTGCTCCTGGACCACAGCCAGGTTTGAACCCTTGGCCATTGCTTGCTAATGTCATGTGACGATGCAAATGTTTGTTGGGTGACAGAATGGTTACAGTGAGAAATTTCCTGCTTTGTTTGCATGCGGAGATAGATGCCATGGAATATTTTTTTCTCTCTTTTCCATAGAAGAGCTGACACATGTGAAAACCATTTTTAATCCACCGTTAGCTATTCCAAGCTATTTCGAACTTAACATCTATGCAAAGACAAAAGTTGTGTTTTGGAGTGCCATGAGCTGGTGTCTTCTCAAGGCTGATGACCTTTGACCTCATATTGGTTGGGGGGGGGGGGGGTGTGGCGATTTCATGTAACATCTCTTTGAGTGTCGGGGGAATGCATTGACCTTTGACGTTGTGCTGATCATTGGCTGTGTGCGACTGCACCATCGCAGCCTAATGGCTCGTACTCTCGGAGACATTAATGTGATTGGTAAAGGCCAGGGTGGAACGGCGAGGTCCAGTAACGATCAGCTTCAGAGAAGCGCTTAGTTCCTGGCTGGAACGCTAAATTAGGGTAGAGGTCCACTCATTCTGCCTGGGCTCCTTTCCTTATTGGAATCGCAAACTGGTATGGCTGTCCATCCATGCTAAAGATGGCAGAAGGCTATAAAAATACTTTTTATGTGAGTTAATAAGCATTTTAATTGGCTGCTGAGTAATTCCGAGGTTCCAGTCGAGTTTTCCATGGTGCCCAGCAATGCATTTCTTGCGATAATTGCAGGTCGGATGTGACTTTATAGGCGTGAGTGTTTGTGTCGGCCACATTCCAGGGTCGCGACCCCCGCAGGCCTCTTGGGGCAGGGTTTCTTGAGTGCAACTCTGTTCCTTCTCCACTTTTTCCCCCACAATGACGCGCTAGTCGTTTATCTGAAAGTGCCGCACGCCAGATCCTGGAGCAAAAATGACAACCGGCACACTGCCAAGATGGATTTTTTTAGCGGTATATTTTAACTACCCATCCCCCACCCCCCCCCTCCCCCGCTGCTGAGCATGTACAATCACACACATGCCGGTACATGGGGAATGAAAATAAGGAAGACGCCAAGTTGTGATGGACGGTAATATCCTTCATAGCACTTTACCAGTTCACCTTCACCTACCTACTGACCATTTTGTCCGTAGAGGGAAAAAGGGGGGGGGGTTTGGTCTCCTGTAATTCCCACCCCTTTTTATAAATATGGGAGGAAACAGGTTTAATGTGTCACTCCCATCCCGCTATTGTTCTGCTAATACTCTAGCACTCAGCAGTGCCCAGTAACAAGGATCAGATTTGACCTGCTGTCCTGGACACTCAGCCTGCAGGGTTCCTGACGGCTGAATCACCACACAGCGTTTACACCTGTCTGTAAAAGGGGGCAGTGTCAGATGCCTGCAATTTTTTCGGGAATGTGTTCCCCGTTGCCGGATCGGTCCGCTCCTCATGCAGGACCCTCCCCCGACCGGCGCCATGCTCCGATAATAGCCACAGCCTGTCCTGCATCGCCTCGTCTCAATCCCACGGCGAGGAGATAACCAGACGGCCACATCCGCCCCGATTTTACGGCAGGTCTGCAGTGTCTCTGGCACATTATAGACCATTGTCACCGTGGTGGGGGTCTGTTTTGCTGCGGCACGTCATCGGAGCCTCATGTGAATTACATTTTAACACAGCAGATCTTACAGTATGTGTTGATGTGTTGGGCTGAACTGGGAGAAGTGATGTGACTGAGGCTGAGTGGGTAGTAGTGCTGCCTCACATCTCTAGGACTAGAGGCTGCAATCCTTCCTTCATTCGCCGTGTGCGGAGCTTGCGTGTACCTCAACGTGTCTGCCTGTCCGCTGGGTTCTCCATTCCCCACCCAGGGTTAGGTGAAGCTCTGGGACTAACCTGCTCATAGTTTATGTGTGTCTGGCCTGTGATGGACTGGCACCCCCTCTAAGCAGATCCCCTGCTTTGTGGCCCATGCTGCCTGGAGTAGGCTGTACCCCCCCCCCCCCCTGATCTGGATGGATGGTATGAGATGGTCTATTGGTCTATGCTTCCAGCACATCTGTTACTACAGCTACTGGGACATTGCAGTACAGCTGTGATTTCCAATCCAAACAAGACCAAATATACAAAAATATAAATAAATAACCTGGTTCAAATCTATTTTTCTCTGGAATTTAGATGGAAATTTGACCTGAAACTTCTGCTAAAAGCACATCACTGTCACCCCATGACCTGACATGACCCCTGCCGCCTCCATCCTCCCAATATGTCACTACAGATGCGTGTGAGATTTATGGCATAATTAAAAGCATATTAAGCCCTGGTTTTGATAAAAAAAAAAAAAAAAAAACTGGAGCGCCCGCAATGGCAGTGGATTTCTGTGATGAGTCGGGGCCCTTTATCTCAGCCACGCGGGACTTCGAGATTAAAGGGCCGCTTCGCCTGTGATCGGCTTGTGCCTTCAGCCAAGCCTCCCCTCCCTGGTGCTCCACGGCAGTGCTGCCCGCAGCGTCGTCTCCAGCCGACACGCCGCGTTTATAGGCCTGCTGGTTTGTGATTCTTCAGCCGCGGCTCCGCTGTTGCCCCCTCGGCGTGTCACCGCCGACCTTCTCTGGACGGGTCCCGCTCCACCTTATTGCCGGGCGCCGTGGATCCTGGGCTTCTCGTTCTTGATGATTCCCGGTGTCCTAGGTTCACGTAGGGGTTTGTTTAAGGTTTCCATTTTGCGTGCTGCGTACCCGAGAGAACCTATCGGAAATCAGAACCAGATGTATTTATGAAACCTTTGGGGCTCCATGCTAGGGATTCACATGTACATTTGGTCAGTCTCATCGCTTATTGGATCAGAAGGCAATCTTATCCATCCAAGTTTACATTCATCCATCTTCCACAACTACTTATGCAGTGTACCTGAAGTCTGTTCTAGAAAACTCAGACAACATGAACCCCCCCCCCCCCCCACACACACACACACACACACAGACACACGCACACACACACAGAGCCAGGGCTGGGAATCAAACCTACCCTAGAGACGTGAGACTCCTGTAATTCCCGTAAAGTTTTACGTTTTGCCAAATTAAATGCTGTGTGAATTTAGTTTTCCTTACTTGCTAACTATGACACCGACGCAAAGCAGAATCTCGGAATTTACAGGAATCTACAGGTAGCTGTCTACATTGGGGACTGACAGTGAAGTCACAAGGGAGTATTTTTAACCAAGGAACTACAGACTTGAATCGTTAAAGTAATCCTGTTGTTGTACCCCTGCATGTCATATTTAACGTAAATTTGACAAGAGAATTATGTGGAGCTGTTTGAATTAGGTGTAAATGAATGATGGATGAAAGGCAAGTAACGTGGTCTCAAAATGTCTGTTGAGCATCGGGGTGACGACAGTGTCCGTAAGGAGCAGCGTGTCCTGATGAAACAGTCAGGCATATAAAGACTTCCGTGCCGATCCTGAGTGTCTCTCACCGTGACAGAGCTGTCACACCGCTGGCATCTTCACGGTCTGTTCCTTCCCAGGCTTCCGTGAGCTGGGTTACCGAGGCGGCAGAACCTCCCATTCATCCGGAATCAACAATCGGACTGCATTTCTATGGGCTTTTGCAAGCCCGCTTAATCCGAGCCTCAGCAGGCTGGACCGCGGCCCCTTTGTGCAGACACATGATCCAGGCACTGAACTCTTTACTGCGTACTAAAAGGGGAGATTGGGTCGTCCGTCCCCCTCCTCACTGATATCTCACTCGTCAAGGGCACCTTTGGTATCACAGTCATATAAACTGGCTCCCCAAGTCATAACAGTGATTTATTTGTCTTTTTCACAAACATAATTAACACTTTCCAATGTGGCTAGCACGTTTAACCTTTACACTGCTGGAACGTTGCAAGGCTCCATTATGGGACCAGAAGCAGCTACCTGGGGTTTGAACCAGAAATTATAATAAACCTTCTGTTACTGATCCAGAGAGAAATGTTAGATGATGGTGGCTTGGAATAATGGAGCCAGAATAATGGAGTCCATGTTGAATATTTCCTCATTGATTAGCCTCTTGCCTTGCTGCAGTGTCAAGGACTGAAGACAAAGAAGTCCTAAAGAATTCAAAGATGTGACCAAGACGTTTGTTCATTCGCCTTTTGTTAGACAACTGCTGATTTAACAAAACATAGGAATTAGATTACATAGGCTGCCTCAGCGTATGAATAACGCCAGAATTGGAACAATGCCTAGGAGGCTAGTAACAGGTTATTAAAGCAGATAATTTTCTGCTTATCTTAGGAGTTAAAGGTTACGCTTTCATTGTGTCGCTAAAATCGTACACAGTGTTAAGGCGAGGACCTTCCCTCCATCACAGTATATCTCTCAAAGGAACTGTCTAAGCAGAAAGACGGATGTGCAGAATGCGTCCCAGGTAAGGACCTATAGCTATAGATCAGCATTTCTGGCACGCGTTGTTAATGATTTTTTTTAAAGGAACAGTGCTTGGAATACGATAAGGCTTTTGTGACCTCGCTTATTCCAAACGGCATTCCAAGGTATTCGTTTTAACTGCTGAGTCCCATAACTCACTCGTGAGGCATCGATAGCTTTCCCAACCGGAGGCTCATCGCTCGAAACGTGTCGCTCGAACGTCTTCACAGGAGACCATGGCTTTGCGGTTCCTTGCAGGCCTTTTCCACAACTTTATATCATGCGAGTTCAGCCTCACCAATGTCTGCCTACCTGGTCTAAATGCTATGCACATATCTCATGTATAACGAATAGCGTGCACGTGTAGGAATAAAACTTAGTACATAGTGTTTGATATGAGCAATTCCAATCACCTGATTCTGCAATGAAGAAAACTGGAATCAGAAATAAAATGTAACTATCATCCGGAGAAATGTTATCTGTAATGACCCTCCAGCTGGTAAAAATGGGAATACCCACTCCGAACGGCAACAAAATCAGCTACTAGCCTGGACTGTCTTCCTCCGTGACAAATATATTGAAGAAGTAGCTCTCTCACAGCCATGCTCTTTGCTTATCATTTAATGCTGGTAGGCCAGGGGTTTCTGGTAAAAGACAGCAGCAGAAATGTGGCACTTTATTCAGATGTCATCCATTTTGCACCAGATTAGCTGTTCATAAATAAACATCCATCAGTTCAGTCCTGTTTAGTGTTT
>JABFEB020000035.1:20132608-20145013 GCA_019775895.2 Stomatorhinus ivindoensis | reverse complement strand
AAACAGAAAGGGAGAAAGGACTGTTCCTTGGGGAGCCCCTGTGCTGCTCACAATAGTATCTGAAGTGATGTTCCTCAACCTCACATATTGTGGACGACCTGTTAGGTAGTTATTAATCCAGGTCACAAGGATTCTGGGAAATCAGAACCAGGATAAACAATCAGAACCAGGATAAACAATCAGCTGTACTTCGCTTAATTTCGATCATGATCTATTATCATTAATCAAGGCTGTATGGAAGTGACATCTTTATTGCATGTTTTACAATGTCGCCTTCAACTGAACTTCCAGAAATGGTTTGTGTCAATAAATTTTAATTTAACTTTAATTAATCATAAAGCCCCCCCCTCGGCCTCTCCTAATCCTGCCTGGTGATAAATTTCCAGAGTCTCCTTAGTCCCACTCGTGCTTATTTTTGTTATTTCTTTCCTGTTTCATATTTATATATTTCACGCTGATAGAGGTGAGTGCTCAGGCGGGAAGCCACTATGAAGAAAGTGATGATTTCTCTACAGTTAATCATATTTAATTGCATTTTAAATTAACGCAACAGAAGAGGAAGAGCGGGTGAAGTGGGGATAGAATTTGTTTCCACATCCGTGTATTTGAGGCAGAAATCGCTGTGTTGACGGTCATTCCTCAGTGGAGCAACTGGGTCATTCTGGAACACATTGGCTGAATAATATGCACTAACTATTGACATATTTAACAGTATAATCACTTTGAAGCGACATATACTGTATATGTGTTTAAATAGACAAAATCTATGCTGCAAACATTGTGTATGAGCAGTTTTATCACAGCACCATGCAAACACGGGCAGACGAAGCAGACTAAACGTGGAAAATGGATAGATCAAAAAATGCGTACCTTTCAAAAAGATCATGTATCGTGGAAGACCTTTCAGAATTCTTTACAGTGTTGCTAATATATAAACACACTTAACTAATATTCATGGAATACCTTTCAAAGTTCTTTACAGTGTTGCTAATATATAAACACACTTAACTAATATGGCCATCTTCCATCCATCTTGGGTAACTGCTTCTCCTATTGATGGTTAAAGGGGTCTGGGGCCTGTGGGCAGAGGGGAGAATGGGGTGCCAACCCATCACAGGGCACACTCACACACACCTACAGGCAATTTGGTAACTTTAATCAACCCCAGCATGTTTTTGCACTGTGGGGAGGGGGGGGGGCAGGGTGACCCAATTACGACACAGGGATAACGTGCAAACTCCACACACGTTGTCATGGCAGAAACTCGAACCTGGGTCCCAGAGGTTTGTGCCAACAATGCTAACCACCATGCCACCCTCATATACGTTTTAATTATACTAATTGTGTTATTGGCTAATTGTATTTATAAGGAGCGGTGCACGCTGGCAGCTCGCCCCCCACGGCTGTATGGTGACCTCCTGCTCCCTCTCTCCTGCTTTCTCAGACCAGCATGGTGTCCGTGGAGGGGCTCACGAAGCTGGTGGACCCTTCCCAGCTGACGGACGACTTCGACGGCTCGCTGGAGTACGACCACGAGGAGTGGCTGGAGCTGCGCGTGTCCCTGGAGGAGTTCATCGGCGACGCCTCGCACCTCCTCTCCCGTCTGGAGGAGCTGCAGGAGCAGCTGGCGAAGAAGGAATTCCCGGTGGATGTAGAAGGAGCCCGACGGCTCATCGACGAGCACGCACGTTTGAAGAAACTGGTAGTCAAGGCGCCCGTGGAAGAGCTGGACCGCGAGGGCCAGAGGCTGCTGCAATGCATTCGCGGAGGCGGGACCGGGGGCGGGGCGGGGAGTGGGGCTGCGGCGGGGGGAGGGGCCGAGGCCAGTGGCGGGGGCTTCTCCGGCCGGGGTCGGGCCTCGGGACGCGCTGACTTCCAGAGCCTGGTGCCCAAGGTCACCGCCCTGCTAGACAAGCTGCACTCTACACGGCAGCATCTGCACCAGATGTGGCACGTGCGCAGGCTGAAGCTGGACCAATGCTTTCAGCTGCGGCTCTTTGAGCAGGATGCTGAGAAGGTGAGTGAGGCGGCTCTGAGGTCATTTCCTGTGCTTATCCACTGGTCACTGGCCACACCTCCCTGATGGAGGTCTGAATCCCTCCCTGAGGGTGTCCCCCTGTTCTGTGCCCTATGCTGCCTAGGATAGGGTTAAGATGGATGGATGGATGGATGGATGGATGGATGGATGGATGGAGGGATGGATGGATGGATGGATGGATGGATAGATGGATGGATGGATGGATGGATGGATTGATTTATGGGGGACAAACTCAACTAAAGTCTGCCTCTGTCACTTATGTTATCTTAGTTAATAGTAACATCCACTGATTTTCCTTTAGCCATCAATAATAAATAATAGTTATAATTTCGATAAAAGTTATTAATTAGATAACTTCAACACATATTGTGGTGTTTCTGGCCCAAGCCCATGGATTTTTAACGCTAATATCTCTGAACTGAAGAAACAGTGAGTTCAAAAACTGTTTCTCAAGTGCGCTTCTGCCTTCGAGCGAGCCGTCATCGAGCCAGCCGTGTCAGTAAGGCTCGACTGGCTGTCCCTGCTACTGGCAGCCGACTACAGTGTGGCTGCAGACTCCACCAGAACAGACCACTTGACAGAGAAAAGCGCCGCCGCCCCCACAGGCGGAATTCTCCACGCGTGTTTCACGTCGGAAAGGCTGCCGTGCAGAGCGGAGAGCCGCGGAGTCGGAGGAGTGAGATTTCCTCTGCCGGAGAAGGAAGCCAGGCAACAAAAGGTCAAATAATGATAAGGGGTGTAGGCCTGGGGGGGGGGGGGGCGTCTTCTCAGCCTCTAATTCCCTGCCGCCCCTCAATAACGGATCACATCTCCAGCTGGCAGGCAGATGAGCATCTGAGCTCCTCTCCTGAAGACTGGAATCTATGTTCAAAAGCTGTGTCCTGGTGACATTAGAGGAGATGGGGCCCTGAAGAAGGTCTTTAACGTCGCGGGAGAGCTTCGTGATGAGTGTTCGAGGGACGTCATGCTACGTCTGCTGCTATACACACTCACCGGTGGTGAGGTTATGAGGTTTCAGATAAAATAATTCTACTGAACGTTTCTCAGTGGCATCCAGTCCAGGGTGGTCCATTCCTTGTGTCCCATTGACCTTGGGATGCACTCAAGGCTCAGTGAGACCCTATGTGGGATCAGAAGGGTGGGTGATGGATGGATGGATGTTTAGATGCACTTGTCTCTGTGTTTGCTGGAATTACTCTCCATCTTTAGAAATGTTGCCTCCAGTGTCACCTGTGACAGGGGCGAAACAGGCAAAGGCCTGACCTGAAAAGCATTGGGGAATTTCTCTGGTTATATATTCTGCTGGTGCCAGCGTTTGCACACGTCTTTGGGTTCGGTAGCTAAGTAGCTCTCCTGTGACTTTCCCAGAATTCACGTCGTGTCGGAATTCTGAAATGCTAACGACCGTCCTATCGAAGGCACGCTTGTGTCGCCCCCCGGCACCCCGTGGCGACGGTGCAGTTGTGCGCTGTGAGCACTGACGACACTTTCCCTTTTTCGCCTGCTAGAGAAAGGGTTTCAAAAATGCGATTCACTGGTGATGAGATCTGCAGAGGCGACGTGCTTTTGTCTCAGGTGAATGTTTTCCGGGGGGAAACCCTACTCCCCCATCACAGAATACAATATCATGGTTATTTGCAGAATCTGACTTCCATAAGCCCTTATCCAGTGCAGGCTTGTGCAGCCTAGCCTGGGGAGCAGAGGACACAAACCTGGCCTCAGTGTCGACGGGATGCCGGTCAGTCACATGTACCCACACTCTTAAGGTGATGATACACAGGGCAACATTTTGAGCCCTATTACTGGGCAGTTGCCAACTAGAGGAGATATAGGGCGACTTGTCTGGATCCTGATGATCTTTCAGAGTTGCCTGCTGCCGATTCCAGTTTTTCAGATATATATTGTTCCCCAATATCAATGAGAAATTGCAGCAGCCGCATCGGTCAGCAACACTGTTCAAGAAGTTGTACCCTGCATCGTCACCCATACAATATGACATCATTTCACCTAACTACACATCTTTGAGTGTTGGAAGGAAATGCTCAGAAGCTCAGGGAGATTATGTACACTGCGTATACACTGCGTATACTCTCAGAGGGAGAGAACTTGCAGTCCCCAATCCTGTAGGCATGAGGCTTCTCTTTGAGCCGCTGTGCTGCCAATGGCTATTTTCAGATGAAAACACTGTTTTGAGGGTAACCCCAAAACACAGGACCGGCTTATTTATGAGCAGCAGAACCTGTCCCCTGATTTCTCTCAGTAATGAGGCAGAAGAATGCTGCAAAGAGAAACAGTGCCTAATGCAGCCATGTAACCACGGCAACCGAAAACGTCGCACGGCCGGCCGCCCCAAACAAGGCCCGGGTGTCCCCACGACGCCGACATCAGAGCGGGAGTCTTGCTAGTTGCCGGGCTTCAGAGGCACAGCAGTGATGTTCGGCAACACAGACCTGTAGATGAAACATCTAGCGACTCATTTAGCGGGGTCCGGTCTCCCGGAGGGGCGGCTGATGACACATTCTTGTTTGCCGGCCCGGAGGGGCGTGCCATCTGCCGAATCGAGAATGTGGAGGCGCGTGAGGGATCGCCCCGTCTGGATCTGCCACACCAGGCTCTTTCATTAAAGGGGACCTGCTCATGACCAGAGCAACTGTCCTTCTGGCTGGCCGCAGTGGCTGTCCACAATCAGGGGCCCTTCACAGCTGTCCACAATCAGGGGCCCTTCACAGCTGTCCACAATCAGGGGCCCTTCACAGTTGTCCACAATCAGGGGCCCTTCACAGCTGTCCACAATCAGGGGTCCTTCACAGCTGTCCACAATCAGGGGCCCTTCACAGCTGTCCACAATCAGGGGTCCTTCACAGCTGTCCACAATCAGGGGTCCTTCACAGCTGTCCACAATCAGGGGCCCTTCACAGCTGTCCACAATCAGGGGCCCTTCACAGCATAAGGCCCGCTTTCAGAGCAGAGTATAAAAGAGCAATTTGGAAATGTTTTACTCAACCCCAAATGTTTCTCACTGATGGGTCGGCCTAAAGCAAAGATGGACAATTGATACCATCTACTCTTTGTCTCTAGCAGAATGCGTCCCCAGCGAGGCCATTCGATGCCATGTAATGATAAACCTTGCACCGTTCAAATAGGCAGGCCGACATTTCACAGGTTGATATTTTGGGATTTCTGACATTGTTTATGCATTGTCGAATAATAATCATCATAAAAACTTTTAGGCTGTATTTATGGAGAGGGAAGTGACTGTTTTTACATGTTAGTAAAAATGTAACTTCCTTAGTATTGTACTCCAAACGCTGGACAGCTTAATGCGATTCTGTAGCAATATGACATGGCCATAGTGAAGATCACCTCCTCACTCGCCTCTCCCTGCAGATGTTCGACTGGATCAGTCACAACAAGGAGCTGTTCCTGCAGAGCCACACCGAGATAGGTGTCAACTACCAGCACGCCATGGACCTACAGACACAACACAACCACTTTGCCATGAACTCTATGGTAGGTCAGCCTGGCAGGAGCCGGTAGGCGTGGCCTAAGCAGATCCATAAAAGGCAGTGAATGGGCTTAAGGAGAACCCCCCCCCCCCCCATGTTGACTTTCATTTATTTACTTACAGCGTGTATTGAAATTGCTCTGGCCACAAGGGGGGGTTAAAGGAGATTGTCACGGGCCCAGATGCTTGGGGCCTCATGAATGTAATGGCAGCTTTGGTCTGGAGGGGGTGCGTTTTGTAGAATTTTTCAAAGGTCCAGCCATATCTGTGTGCAGCCTTGCTCCCAGCCATGTGACCCCCCCTGGCACCATAACAGCATTTCCGTGGAGCCTTTTTTTCCCAGAATGCCGTTATTAGAGTCCCAATCCAACAGTATGGCCAGTCTGATTGACAGAAAAACACACGGTCCCACCTCGGTACCAGGCTGCAAGGTGTGGGACTCCCTGGAATGTTGGATGAAAGTGTCTCCTACTGAGCAAGTGACTGAAGGAAGGAACCATGGAGAATTTGGTCCGCTTCATATATGGGCATGGGCAACTAGCCCCGCCCCCTTACCTGCCACCTCTGGCTTTCCTCTTTGAGCAGTGCAGAGGTGTCTTCTCTAGCCCCGCCCCTTTTTCTGACTGGCTCCGCCCCCACAATGGTGAACAATTTCCTTGCATTCCTGGCCAGTTATTCCTCTGGTCCAGCCCAATCAATACAAACAGTTTGATTATGTAACTCAACCGCGGATAAAAGGACACGCACCGATTAAAAAGGGCTCAGAACCTAATTGGCGGTTTGCCTTGTTTTTCGACCAGAGGTACCCCAGAGCTGATGCTGCGGCCTGGTCATCGCCGCTGATGTGAATCTGGTCACGGGCCGCGGGCAGGGGGACGATGGCGGGAGCGAGCGGAGGAGTGCCAGGGGTCCTGCTGGGGAGGGAAGGCAGATGGCCGTGCAGGGTGTGCGAGCGAGTGCGCGCCCGTGTGTGGGCGGATCAAACACCGGAGGGGCGGCCGAGGGGCAGAGTGTCTCCTGTCAGAGTCACGCAGAGTCCGCTGACTTTGCTAACCCCACCCAGCAGATCTCCCTTTGAGGCTTCGGAGGGAAATGCTCATCGTCACTCTGAATATTATTAATATTATTTGTTTTACAGGGAGTCTTGTTTTTTAGGGCGGTGTAGTGCTTAGCACTGTTGCCTTACACCTGTAGGACCAGGATTCGAGTCTCTGCTAAAATTCCATATGTGTGAACAGAGGTGGAGATTTCAAGTCCGGAGAGTACAAATCCAGACCAGGATTTTGCTTCAACCAACCAGTTGCGTACTCTGTGACTGTGACTCTTTATACTCAGCTGGTTGGTTGAAACAAAATCTTGGTCTGGATTTGTACTCTCTGGACCCGAAATCTTCACCTCTATGTGTGGAGTTTGCATTTTTCCCTGTGTCGTCATGCGGTATCCTCCAAGTACTCTGGTTTCCCCCAACAGTCCAAAAACCTGCTTGGAGTTATTAAATTGCTCATAGGCATGCTTGTGTGAGTGACGGATCTGTGAGCATTCCCTGCGATGGGTTGCCCCCCCATACTGAGGTGTCTCCTCCCTTGTGCCCGTAGACTCTTGGATAGTCTGTGGACGTCCTGTAACCTTGAATCGGATAAGCAGTTACAGACGTTAGAGATTTTGACCCAAATACAACAGGACCCATTATACCATGACATGTGCCTTCCATGCCCCCCCCCCCCCATCCCAGAACGCCTACGTAAACATCAGCCGCATCGTGTCAGTGGCATCCCGCCTGAGCGAGGGGGGCCACTACGCCTCACAGCAGATCAAGCAGATCTCGGCCCAGCTGGACCAGGAGTGGAAGAGCTTCGCTGCCGCCCTGGATGAGCGCAGCACCATCCTCACCATGTCCTCCGTCTTCCACCAGAAGGCCGAGCAGGTAGCTCTCCAGGATCCTCCGCTTTGTGCCTCCTTGGGTGGGGGTGAGGGGGGGCGGGAGACGAGGCTTGAGTTCCACATCAGTAGTAGTGGTTTTTGGCAGCCGGGTGGGCAGGTGCTCAGATTGCTAAAGGAGATGACAGCGCGGGCTATCTGAGACCCACTCGCTGATTATAACTCATCCTGCTTGCCCCCTCCCCGCAGTTCCTGTCCGGTGTCGAGGCCTGGTGCAAGATGTGCAGCGACGGGGGGCTGCCGTCGGAGATGCAGGAGCTGGAGATGGCCATCCACCACCACCAGACACTGTACGAGCAGGTCACGCAGGCCTACGCCGAGGTGAAGCTCCGCCCACCCCGGCCCCTGGCTTCTCAGCCGCTCGTCCGCCGACACGGGCACTTCTCAGCCGGCTTTCGCTAACGTGCTTATCTTACTATCACTAAGAGACTTTTTCCCCACGCGGTGATAGAGGAAGGGCTGTGTGGTCAGCATCCGGAAACGTTAGCAGAGCCTTCAGTGATGCATCAGCACCCCAATGATCCGGATTTATTGAGATTATCACTCAACTAGCCCTTTGGCCCAGAGCACTAAATAAGCTGATCCTAATGTATCCGAAACAAACAATATTGATTTTTACGACGAGATCCTTATAGCTCTCAAGAGATGATAGACAACAGGGGAATGACAGCGTATATGCAGGTAGATTTACTGGCATATTTACCAGGAAGGCTCATTGCTGGACAGACTGTCAGATATCTGATGAAACAGCACATCTCTTATTGCTAAGATGCCCATCTCCAATGTGTCTGATTTGCCTGTTCCTTTTTTTTTTTTGTCTGGATAAAACAATATTCTGAGCTTAAATGTTTTATGTAACATTCTTTGTGGTTTATGACCAAATCAGGAAAAGGTTTTGGACCACTGATGCATATATTACTGACCACGCATTTTAACCTTTATACTGTGAACGAAGTACACGTTTGGTTAAAATACAATAAGTAAGCATTTGCGCTGTTACAAGAAATTGTCGCGCATGCCGCTCTATACAGCAAATGTGTATTTGTGTGCCAGTTATGTAAAAAGAAAAGAATTGTGCGTCAAAACACAATTTAATCTGAATGTAAGGTTGCCTCTTGTCTTGTTTTTATTATATATTATGTCCTCCATGTTTTGTTCACGTTCGGCTGTCAGCAGAACAGGATGGATGGATAAAGGTTCTGTTTTCCATTGTTACGCATTTCATTGAAAATGTACCATCATTGTTTTGCTGATTCATTCCTTTGTGCGTCGGCCTACGTGATTTAATTTAATTACTGAATGATCTGGTGTATGAATGGCGTGTCTGTTATGCCCCCCCCCAGGTCAGCCAGGATGGCAAGGCGCTGCTGGATGTCCTGCAGCGACCCCTGAGCCCCGGGAACTCCGAGTCACTGACGGCCACGGCCAACTACTCCAAGGCAGTGCACTGCGTGCTGGACGTGGTGCATGAGGTTCTGCACCACCAGCGCCGCCTAGAGGGCATCTGGCAGCACCGCAAAGTCCGGCTGCACCAGCGGCTGCAGCTCTGCGTCTTCCAGCAGGACGTGCAGCAGGTAGGGTGCGGGTGGGGTGGGAGTCGTTAGGCTAGTTCATTCTTTTGCTTGATTTACTCCAGGACCTGCAGGTGGAGAAGATATATAAAATGCCCACCCGTAACACTCAAGAGACTGCAGAGTAATAATGAAATGAAAGCAAACAAAGGACCCTCCAGGACCAGTATGAAATGGGTTTGATCCCCGTGTTTCGCTGGGTCAGTCCCCCAATGCTAGACTCATGCATCACAGTTGAAGTGTCAGGCTGATGTTATATTGCAGCACTGAAGAACACTGCTTGAGTCACCAGGTGGGGGGAGGGGGGGGGGCAGTATGGAAGGCAACTCGCTCCTTCCCAGTTATAGATTAAATTCATCCACTGGTTCCCAGTCCATCCATGTGCAGATCTCACTGTGTCTATGTAGTGGTTTCTCCAAATTGCCAATGTGTGAACGTGATAAAAGCTTGTTGTGATGTTGTGGGGACCTTTTTTCAGGTGACCACAAATATCCATGACTGCAATCAAAAAACAAAAAAAGCCAAAAGTCTCATATTTTCTTTGGTTATGGTTATGGCTATGGTTATGGTTATGGTTAGGGCTGGCTAGGGGTTAAGGTTGTTATAGTTAGCATTAGCATTTTTCCCATAGAAATGAATCAGTGGTCCCCAAAAAGACATGATTACATGACTGTGTGTGTGTGTGTGTGTGAGCACTGCAATGCGTGTTTGCTGCCTCGGGCTCAGTGCTTCCAGAGACAATCCCCAGGCTGACCACTGCCCTGCACTCAGTAGGCGTAAAAATGGGAATCACAATGGCTATCTAATCAAAAAGGCACTTTGTCAGTAATTTCCTCTGTATTTTGGCCGTGAAGCATGGTTAATATCCTGCGACGCCCCCCCCCCCCGAGTCCTGATTGCAAATGGTAGGGCGAGGCTGGATTCGACTATACGGGGATGGGGATAATCCCTATGGATCGTGCCAACCCCCCAGTGCCGAAAAGAGCTGGAGTTAAACAAACCCGGGCCTGCAGTGAGGGAGGTGGGTCAGGGATGCGCTTGACTTGGCTCTCCTGACTTGATGAATAATTACTCTGGCTTGTGTATACTGAGGGCGCTGCAGGGGAGCAAAAAGAGTCATGTGATCCCGTGGCTTCGTGTGTGACTGCAGAAGGTACGTGTGTGTATTATATATTACAGCTTAAGTGTGCTTACTGCGTGTGTGTGTGTGTGTGTGTGAGTGTGTGTGTGTGAATGAAATGAACGCCAGTGTGTGTTTATGGGATGTACACTCCTGGCCAAAAACATCGACCAAAACCAAAACTGCGAAGCATTAATCTTTAAGGGTCTCAACAGAAAATAACCGGTCAGGACATTAGCAAGAATTGAACAAATAGATAATGTAACTTAGCGTTTCCCTTTGATTTCCTTAAATGTATCGGTCTTTCGGGTAAACATGCCAACGGCTTTTTAGAGAAAGAAGAGTCTGTTTCCTTCCACTCAGTATTAATGGCTTCAAACAGCTCATCAGTAGGTAAACAACATTTTCAGGCTAGTGTGTCTTTGATGTCAGAGCAGATTTTCTCTATAGAGCTGAAATCTGGACTTAGACCAGGCAATTTTCTGTTTTGCCCATATATTTTGCCCAGGAGTGAATGTGAAATGTCTGCCTGTCTGTGAAAGGTGTATGAAATGCATGTTAATGCGAGGATGTCAAAGCCTGTCCACTGACTTAGGAGCACTACTGTCACCCCAGTGGTGCTTGGCTGGCACCTGGTCCTTGCTGGGTCCCCAGGTTTGTGCAAAACATGTCATTTTCCTGAGAGTGTGTGCCACCAGCAGGAGGCAGCGAGGCGCATTAAGCTGTCAGAGGGATGAGATGCTTCAGAAACTGTGTGCTGTGGTGAACGATATCAAATTAGGGCAAATCTCCCTTTGAGCTGGCGAACCTGCAGACAAATGGGCAATTTCAGGAGGGTTGGGTTCCTGTAATCAGACATACAGGTTCTGGGGGTCGGGGGGGCTGTGAAACATGTGGCTGGGACATTTTCGGTGACATTTTGTTGCCATGCAGTCGTATTACTCATTATTATCCGATTCCCATTTGCCGTCACTCTGTTTGCTGCAGAATTCCTGCGACAGACAACGCTGCCATTTATATCCCAGCCTGGGGGGGGCTAATTGATTATTGCCCTCGTGTATTTCTGGCTGGAGTGAGGTGCTGTCATGAGAAGTGGGGAGTTTTATCTAGACAGAGGATAGTCTGCTTTGGATCTGAAGGAAACCCAGCAGATATTTCCTGTGGCCCAAACCCACTGATCAGAACGGAGGGTTCTGGAGAGGGCGGGATCGGATCACCGAGGGGGTGTATCTCTAATGGGGGGATCCAGATACCCAATGGGGTGGATTTAAACCCCTTCAGGAAGCATCAGGCACGTAGACCTACCAGGATACTTTTGCCTCACTTCCGACGACCAACGTTGAAGTGCTCATCTCATTTCAACGATACGAGGAAGATGTCTTCTCAATGTTTTGCCACATGGGAAGAGGACAGCACCTCTCTGAGAACTAGGCGTCAAACCGACAGTCTGCAGACTGCCTAATGACTGCCCTCAATTTTCATTCTGAAGTGAAATATGAAATAAAAGCAACGTCGTGTAAACAGAACTCAGCGTTGCCGCGGTTCTGCCTCATGGGTGTTCGACTGCCGCTTAGACATTAATGATGATTTATGATTTCGCCTGGATTTTTTTGGGGTTTGGACCGAGCAGCTTGTTTACTTTACGCACATTGTTTGTAAATAGGATGCTGACCCAGAACAGCCCACCCCCAGGTCTGAGCGCCCGGCTCATGTTTAAACATTAAACCCCAACGACGTATTTAAGGCTGTGCTGTTTACATTCCTGATGGTTTATTTTCGCCTCCTCGGAGTCCTCATTCACGTTGCTCTGTAAACACCTCAGTAGCTCGGTTGGGGGGTGGGGGGTGGGGGGCAGCGACGACATACACCTTCAGTTCAAGGTCAGAATAAATTGCACTTGGGGAATCTGGGGATGGAGGATAAGGAGGAAAAAACGGAAAACGTGTCATTTTGGCAAGTCGTGGCTGGGATTGCTGAAGCGCTTCCCCTGCGGCGTCCTGCTCATTTGTTTTGCTTAAAAAATGTTAAACATGAACAGATTTTTTAGGGGGGCGGGTTTAAGTCGCATTACAGTGTTCATGGAAGTGTTTACAATCCCTCAAGGCCCCACGTCGGAGCTAAAGCAGTACTTTCCGAGCGTAATGGTCTTCTGCACTGCAGGCTTTATGTATCTGAGAGCCTTACTTCTGCACTGCAGGCTTTATGTATCTGAGAGCCTTACTTCTGCACTGCA
>JABFEB020000035.1:20112366-20132508 GCA_019775895.2 Stomatorhinus ivindoensis | reverse complement strand
GTATCTGAGAGCCTTACTTCTGCACTGCAAGCTTTATGTATCTGAGAGCCTTACTTCTGCACTGCAGGCTTTATGTATCTGAGAGCCTTACTTCTGCACTGCAAGCTTTATGTATCTGAGAGCCTTACTTCTGCACTGCAGGCTTTATGTACAGTATCTGCTCCCCCTGTTCCTTCACAAAGCGTGACCCACCCTGTCTCTGCTGGGAATGCAGTACAGCCTTCACCTCAGGGAGATAAAGGCTATCAAATTGTTGACTCCGTTCAACAGCAACCATGGCCACTGATCACAAATGACCCCTCCTGTTGTACAGCTGAACACCTGTTCCTGGGGAGGGACAATTATCAGAACCCCTTGTGAGAAGCCATCACAGAACAAGCGGGAATCCCCCTCAGAGTTTCACTCGGTACTTACTGGATCCACTCCTCAGTCTTTCACAAAGTCTCCCATCTTGTGCCAGCACTGGATGTAAGGTTCTCCGACAGTTCCATATGGCAGATAACACCTGTGTGCCGCCTCATCCTCGCCCCCGCCTCTGCAGGTGCTGGACTGGATCGAGAATCATGGTGAGGCCTTCCTGAGCAAGCACACGGGCGTGGGAAAGTCGCTACATCGGGCTCGGGCTCTGCAGAAGCGCCATGATGACTTCGAAGAGGTGGCTCAGGTGAGACGTGGACCTCGAGCGGCCCACCTGCAATGGGGTCCCAGAACCAATGGCCTTGGTGTGGGATATGCGTATAATGTCATACCTCTCATTTTCTGAGACCTGTCTCTTTAAGAAGGCTGTCCAACACTCCGGGGTCAACCAATAGACTCACCTCGACCTTTGTGGGTACATAGCTTTTAATTAATAAATTAAGATATTTTACATATTAAACATCTATAGGCAGAAACATCCAGAATGTCTTTGGTTCTAATAGCCATGATTCATTGGCTGTGGGCTGAAGCCTTTGGTGCAGAAGGTTGTCTGATCTAATAGACAATACCAATTAGCGACAAATGCACTCAAAGCCTGCTAACCTTCCCAATTAAAGTCATAGAGTGGTTCTGTTCTGTAACCCGCTGAGGGATTACACACAAAAGAATCTCATTTGAATTCTGTTTCTGGGCACTGGAGGTTTAAATCATCGATCTTGCCAAGTAATGTATCTTTATACATTACACCCTGCAGTACATGTTCCTTTGGGCATCGCAGGGCTCATTTCCGTTCCACATAATGCATTTTTTTCAAACACTTCCTCTGTGATGGAGCCTCTCAGTTCTTCGCCAGCTAGTGAGAGAGACGACTGTGTTTCACAATTTGCTTGCATATGACATTGAAGGAAAATCTTTAAAGGGAGACGTGGCTCATGGTCCCCAACACTTCTGACATACGGCGGTCTTAGATCTCTAGCAAAATAACCTGTGATTCTGTATGTTCTTTAGTGCTTTGACTTGTAGTACAAATGTTAACACACACACTGCTTTTCACAGGTGACTGACGTTTGTGCAATTGGCTTGAATTCACAGGCTATTGACTGCGGAGGGAAATGTAACTAGTAGACACCGGATCTCATTATTCCCGATGTCAGAAATAGCTGTGTGACTCAGGTGTGATCTTGAGCAAATAACTCAATGTCCCTTTTTCCCAAAGCCCGCTTGAAAGTCTCAGAGCTGAACCTGTCGTTGCTGTTTATGCTGCAGGATAAAATCAGGTACAAAAACATGGCTAGGAAGTATTGGAAATGTGGATTGAGTCTTTAAATGCAGACACAAAAACCTTTTCATGATTTTATATTGCCGTGCTCTGGGTGTAGAGCACCTGTATAAAGAGTGGAGAATGGCCACTATCCTGTCCGGGATCATGTGCTTCCTGGGATATGCGCTACGTTTACTGCCACCTTATACTGGAAAATGGCTGGCGAATGGATGGATGAATGGACGGATGGATGGACGGATGGATAGATGGATATCGGAGCCTGTGGCTGCACATGTGAAAGAGACGGCTCGCACACGGTAACAGGTTAGCATGTAGCTCACCTTTCCTGTAAGCACACATTTATTTAAGTCCAGGACAATTAGCTCTGAAGATGGATGAGTTCAGGCAGTTAACCAGCACATGATTTCAGTTAGTAAAGGTACGTAAATCCTAATCTGGCAGCAATAGCCAAAAGGACCAGTTTACTCATCTGGAAAACTCATAAGTGGACTTTCCAGAAGTGAGATTTCTACAGCTGATATTTGACTGTTAAATAAAAAAAGAAAAAATTAATAACAATGAACACCACATTTTTACAGGACTGAAACTTAATACAGACATGTGGTTGATTTCAAGATATGAAAACATCAAATTGTGCTAATAGTGTTATTTTTTCCCCTTAAAGATAGATTAGATTAGATTAGATTAGATTAGATTATATTAGATAGTATTATTAATCCCTCGATAAGGTGCCTCTGGGAAATTCAGTTCTAGCAGCAGTGCACCGACAATATGGTGCAGAGCTACTGGTAAGGCGAGTTCCAGCTGAGCCCGAGTGAGTATATCTGTGAAACGGCAAACAGAGTCACATGACCCAGGGAGCAGGGATTTTATTTGGGAATATGGAAGTTTATATAACAAAGCCAGAGAGGTGGAATTAAAAACCACGGGGTGGGGGGACGACACAGATATCTGAAACCTGACCGGTTTGTGTCACGGACTAAAGCCTGAGTTGGGTAGCAAAGTCCGGGGGCATTTACTAGGGGGTGAGTGAAGATAAGGTAGGCATGAATATGGAGGGCAGGAAGTAGATGAGGAGAGTTAATAGACTTACTGCTAATTTAACGCCACCAAAGGATGTCCAGACTGAGCTGCGAATAACAAGAGCATTATTACCCAGAATTCCACATGATGAACTGGATGCCACTATTAGCCCATTCTGCTGTACTGCATTTAGGCGTGTATGACAGAGACAACAAGTGCTGACATCTTGTAAATGACGGAATTGACTAAGATGGCTGGGTGTGTTGATTAAAGACATCAGACAACCAAGAAACCGTTTTGCTCCTCAGCATTGACCCCGGTACGAACATAAACCCGAGGAGCATAGACTGCTTGTAGGACTGCCTGATGTCTAACCCCAGTGCTGATTAACAGTTCCCACACGGCCTCCCCAGCATAGACAGATTCCTCTTTGATGACCAGCTCTGAGCAGATTCAGGTAACAGAAGGTGCAACGATGATTCATCTTGACCGAGGCATTAATTAAAGGAGACGTGAAGCAGGTCGCGTGAATCACTGCATATCTGACTTCCTGGAACCCCCCCACATTATTGCAGAATAATAATGATGAAGGTAAAGTTCTGCAGGCATTATAGGTTGAAGCTGAAAGCTTCTTGCAGGTGGGAGGTTGGGTGGGGTCTTTGTGATGAAGGACGATAAACGACGTAGGTGCTACAGAACTTTGTGAGTCTGTGGAGACTATAGAGGATGTCCAGGTCATTTAGCTGTGGGCGGGACCAAAGTCTAGTTGGGTAATATGTAAGGACAAAATAACCAGAGACAGGGTCATTACATAAGTGTGGGAGGGGCTGTACAAGTCCAAAGTCTAAACCCTAAAAAGGGTTATATCTGGGACAAGAGTCAAACTCTGAAAAGCGTGAAATACCGAAAAACAGCTTCATTTCAACATGGGATGATAGTTGACTCACTGGCTTTAATGTGCCCTGAGGAATGGGGACTTTGGAACATCCGGGGGGGGTAAAGGTGCTATCCACTGTTGGGGGGAGCATGTGTCTAACATCGATGCCATCGTCATAGTGAACACAAATGGGGTCAGTTCTGTCTCCGGCTAAATACACTCACATGACATTGCTGGGGCAGATCCGGGGGTTCAAAGTTAATCAAGCAAGTATTGTTCAGATGTTTCTGTGTGGACCTCCCTTATCTGACTTGATCCTTTCGGTAAACATTCTCAGGATCAAGGTCCCTTGCTGGCTATATGGTTCATCTGAGAAGGCATTCCTCCATTAATAACACTTTGCTATTTGTTTCAGACAGCCTAAAACCGTAGGATGCCAGATTACTTAGGAATACGCAAATCTATTTTTAACAGCGAGTAATGTGCTTAGTGTCGGATAAGCCCACCAGGGTGTAAATATGTATTTGACAGATTTTGGCATGAAATACTAAGACCATTCTTCTGGTCTTTTTTAAGATGCCCCTGTGATAGAGGTTATTTTGATTGGAGGACCCTGGATTTTATGACGGAAAGCCTGTTGCTTGGGTGTGTGATCGACTCATGGCCGAAAATCGGTGTAGGTGGAGGAGATTGGGTCTAATCAGAGCTACTTGGCTGTGCAGAACACATACACCAATGCGGACAAACTGCTGGAGGCTGCTGAGCAACTGGCCCAGACAGGCGAATGCGACCCGGAGGAGATCTACAAGGCGGCCCGGCACCTGGAAGTGCGCATCCAGGACTTTGTGCGCAGGGTGGAGCAGAGGAAGCTCCTCCTGGACATGTCAGTCTCCTTCCACACCCACACCAAGGAGGTGAGTCTCCACCCGTCTCAGTGACGCTAACCCCCACCTCTCATCTCCTGCACCCTACCCCGACTGGGCAGTTTCTCGGGTAACCTTTTACCCTAACGGTATTTGACGGCCCTCTATTCAGACTCCAGCCTCCCCCCAATGCCCACACCTCCTTAACTCCTCCTCTTGACCCCGTGATCTCTGCACAGTCGGATGGGGCTGGACAGCCGGCGAGCCAGTTATCGGCTCGGCCCGACGTCGTTTCATGAATGCAATACTTCGTTGGCTGCCACATGCCCCATCGGTGCGCTGTCAGCTCCCTCAGCTGCCCCCTAATTGAGACATACTGCTGGAACCTTAAGAGGATGCATCCCAACATTATTAATCTAAGGGACCTGCTCTCATCAGTCAGTGTCTCGCTGAGTCTCCCTCCACTAGAACGCTTTTGTAGACGCTGGTGTCTTGCTCAAGCTCATCCAAACTATACTAAGCCTCTGGGTACAGACGGTATCGGGTTAATGGTGGATGTTGGGGGTTAATCCGCCGCTTGGGCCACGAGATTATGCTGGATTCCGTGGGCTCTGTCCTGCTGTTGACATGCTTGGATTCTAGCTTCAGCTCTATTTTAAGCTGCTGTGGGTTTTCCGCAACATTCTCTTCTGCACAAGACCGGACCGGTACAATTTGCTTTCAGTTCCCTGAGTGACAGGGGGCCCTAAAAAATTCTGAATGTAATTTGATTGGTCTGGTTTGGGGGCTGAATGTGGTATGCTTTCATGGGGTCCAAAAGCTCTAGTGACAGCCCTACAATGAGCCCTTGTTTCAGAAGCTCTTTTGGTGATGTTGATCATGTTAACTTGATGTTAAATTGATCATGCATCTTCTGTAAGGAATCCATCATGTACTTCAGACATTTTTATTCTCAGACGGGAGGAGACACTGGGACCAGGAAGAGGGGTGGAGGTTGGTAAGAGGAGTAGGAGACTGAGAAGTGAAGAAGGTTTCTGTGGAAGGCAAAGGGGTCTGGTTCATGGCTGCACCTCTGCGGGTTCTCTGGATGATGGCTCCTTTTCCAGCTGCGTCTCGACCCTATGGGCTTTCTGGAAGCTCCGGGGAGAGTGTTGGCTCAGAAGCCACTGAATGCTGTTTCCACATGTTCTTTGGTCACTAGGGCTCAGTCTGAATTGCTGGAAGCATCGGCTCCCACGGGGCAAGCATATGGAGCCAGGAGTCGCTCCCAATCTCAGCCCCTGGGCTGAGTGTCAGGCCAGGAGGTGGTGGTCAGGGGTCACGTCTGTGGTCCTGAATCACTGTTGCTCAGTTTATGTGTCATTTATCATTCCCTGTACTTATTGAGGAGCATTTCAGACTGCAGAGGGAATAACGGAAGTGGACATGATGATTGGAAACAACTGCTGACTGTTCTTTGAGCAAGTGGGCTATTTTTGTACATCAAGTGTCTTTTGTGTTCTTCCACCCGTTTGGAGTCTAATGGCTACAGCTTTTGTTGTAATGACTGATATTTGATATACTCCATATACCAAGTGCATAATGTTTCAATTAGCTTTGAAGGACAACAGACTGCTTAGTGTGCAGGAACTCTTGATGCGGTTGGCCCCCACACTGGTTCTGCTGGGATTCGACCAATCAGAAAAAAGCACACATGAAACGTTCAGATTCAGGGGCACCCAATAAGACACTCCAGCACTGATTGCCTTCAGGCGCCACCATTGAATACAAAGGCATAACAGCATGGTTCCTGTTCTGTAAATCATAGCAATAATAATATTTATTGTAATGGGATATTTAAGAGATCCATTTGATTCTACTTATTCAGTTGTAGATTTTGTTCTCTTGAAGAAATTTGTCATATTTCACAAAATGAGTGGTGTCTAAGGAAGAAGACAAAGACCCCGTTAATGATCTAGTCTTTTTAGGGTGTGGCCAGCCCTAAAGATAGATTGATAGATTAGCGGAGGAAAAATTGTGGCTGCACCAGGTGCATGGTCCAAATGGATTGTGCTAAGTGTCATAAGTATTTATGGGTGTGTTTGGGGTGTGACATGCTATAAACCAATCAGAGTATCATCTCCCACTTCCTTTAAGAGTGACAGACTCATAAGATGCTAGGAAGAGCAGGACAAAATATCATACTAAATATCTTATTAATTTACAGTAAACACCTTCCTCAAAGCCATACAATAAATGAAGCATAATGAAGATGAAGATCCTGAGACTAAGCACTGTGACACTGATTTTGATTTACACATTAATGATCTTTCATATTGTAATCTTTAAAGTCTCTGGCATGCTAGTGTGCTGCTGCACGTCCCCGTGTGTGTAACAAGCAGTGCACGCGCACTGTTGCTATCCCGATTAATGCCCTAAAAGTAACCGTGATACACTGCGGCATTGACTCTAGACTAGGGTTTTGTTGGGCAAAAGCGCTGATCGCTTTCCACTGCCTCAAAGCGGCAACGTGCCAGCAATGCACCCGACCGACACGTCCACGGGCGCTAGGATGGGCGCAAGTACACTTGCTATTTAAACAACGTGGCCGCTGGGCAGAGAGAGGACAGCAGCGCCGGGCTCATGCTAGCAAAGACACTTGTGTTGCATCTGGCATCACTTTGCATTGGAAGCTACATAGAGTCCAAAGCCTTTTAGCTGAGACACATATATCAGTGGTTAGATTTGGTGCCGGAATTCTTCAGTCGCCTCAGAATAATTCCTGTAATTACTGGTGCTTCCCCCCCCCCATCGAAACATTATCTACAGATTCCACATCACTCTCTTCTGAATGCCAGCTAAATGTAATTGGATTGTTAATGGACTTTATGTGCATCATAAGAAGATTGGAAGTTAGAACGGGATTCATTTCTTCGTGATTCAGACATTAGTGGATTAATAGTTCGGAAAGGCATTAGATGAAGAACGGGGCACAAATACAGAATATCTGATGAATAATGAGCTGCAAAATTAATGCTGAGGTCCTGCTAAAGGGAACCATTACCGTTTGTATCCATCAGAATGAAAATTTGTGGGGTAATGTTTTGTGATTTTAGTATATTTCCTTTTTACTGATTTTTCAAGATTCACTCAATTAAGAAACAGACAAAACAGGAATGCTGTTCACATAAAATGTTTGAGTGAGATTTGCGAAAGTGAAATATAGACATCTGGATGGAAATCAGGTCTGCAGAACAGAGAGGTATTTTCCGCAGCTGAATAAAAACGTAATTCGGGTCTCAAGCTTACAGCCATTTAAACAGAGCATCCAGTTTGATGTAAATCAGTTTTTTCAGTTATTTTTCGTGTGACGCTGATATTTTTCAATGAAAAATGAGGGTGATTCCCTGTGCAACATGCCAAGGCAGCAATCAGTGTAAGATATAAGTGGGATTCCTTGGGCGAGCAGAGGCACAGAGGCGTTCCAGATTGACATCTGTGATCACGAATATCCTCCAAACTGATGTGAAGGCAGGTTTCTATGGGAACCACAGAAAGTGTTTTTCAAGAGCATTAACCCTCATGGAAGGGTGTTCTACGCAGAGGAATCTTCTATCTCTCTGATAAATAACTGTGTTCATGTTCTGCCGTTTGGAATTATTTTAACATTAGCGAAAACAGTACACTACATAACGTTGCATACATTGATCTGCTGAAATTTCATAATACTAATAAACTTTTATAAAGGTGAGATTGAAGAGTATGAAGAGTCTTCATCTAACTAGATAAATATGCTTATATTCATAGGTTACAGGTTTGTTGGATAGCTATAATGCAGAATATTTCACTAAACCTAGAGATACCAGCATACTGAACCACCCTGAACCAGGGCACTGTTTTCATTACGAGAATTACATTTATCAGATGTGGTATGATAAACGTCGTTGCTCGAAGCAGCTTAATTACTATCAACAGCACCGCCAGATACTGAAAAATGGTCGGTATCTGCCACTGATTAGATTTAAATGTTGCAATTCACCAGTAGAGTTCAGATTAAATGCTTAGTTGAAGGACGGAGAGTTTCACGCCAGAGCCTGCATTCTGGGCCTCCGTCCGAACCTGTGGCCTAAGTCTCCATCCTGAGCCCCCGCCCCAAGCCTGGGCCAATGTGTCTGTACCACAAGCCTGTATCCTGAGCCTGCATTCTGAGCCATACCCCATTGCCTCGCTCACAGGCAGAGGGGTCTCCATCACGCACCCACTGTATGTTTGTCATTCACTCATTCAGCAGTTCACATTCTCAAACAATTATGTAATACATTTTGTGTATTTCTTTTATGAGAAGTACCAGTGTTTCCAATTGCATGTTTGCCTTCAGAAAGTCAGTTCATGTTGTCTTGCTGATTCCTGGGAGGCCTCCACGGGCTCTATAGAGAAAACAGCCTGTTCTTTACATACCGCTTTAGATTTCTCCCGACCGTTGCTGATATTACATAAGGTTTTTTTTCTCCAAAGGGTTTTCTTATCCAGCTGACTGAATGTTGAGGCGGCCGGCGAAGCTTTCCGACCTTCGGAAGTCGCTATGTTTACTTGATACGGTCCACAGACGGCCGGGTCAAGCTCACGGGCAGGCACGAGAAGCCCCATCAGCCCTTTAAGAGATGCTCTATGTGAAGGTTGAGGTTAATAGGTTTTTGAAGTTTAGAGGACCATAACACTGGCTGATCTGCTGATGATAGATGGATATGACTTGGTCTCCTCAGTCAATATGTGAAAAAGATGCATCTGTTCGCTCATGGTGATTTTCTTACTCAGGGTTTGTCTTGTCACCACAGCTCTAACGATGCTGAGGACTCCTCCTAATTATCCAATGCACACCATGTCGCACTGCACCCCCCCTGACGGGGAACTACTGAGCCTCACCAGTAACATAAAGTAAAGTAACATAATCTCCTCAGCTGTGGACGTGGATGGAGGACCTGCAGAAGGAGCTCCTGGAGGAGGTGTGCTCCGATTCGGTGGAATCGGTGCAGGAGCTCATCAAGCAGTTCCAGCAGCAGCAGACGGCCACGCTGGAGGCCACTCTCAATGTCATCAAAGAAGGGGAGGAGCTCATGCAGCAGCTGAGGTCAGTGTGTGACAGGAAAGCTGTCACCATGGGAGTCAGTCGGAAGCCATGATTGCTGTTATTCTCGAATACCTCAACCTCAACCATGACTTCACATCACTGTTTTGGGGAAGCCCTGAACCGTGACTTCACATCACTGTTACTAAGGAAGCCTTCAACCATGATTTCACATCACTGTTACTAGGGAAGCCTTCAACCATGATTTCACATCACTGTTACTAGGGAAGCCTTCAACCATGACTTCACATCACTGTTACTAAGGAAGCCTTCAACCATGATTTCACATCACTGTCACTATGGAAGCCCTCAACCGTGACTTCACATCACAGTATCCATGAAAGCACACAACCATAACTATACAAGTGTTGACTTCACATTTTATCGGTCTCTGTAATTGGGTTTAATTAGCTCTCAAATTATTGACGCGCAATGCTGCGTGTCCTCTGGCCACAGGGACTCGGCAATGTCACATAACAAGATGCCACATAACAGCTCGATCGCGCATATCGAGAGCGTACTACAGCAGCTGGACGAGGCGCAGGGCCAGATGGAGGAGCTCTTTCATGAGCGCAAAATCAAGCTGGACATCTTCCTGCAGCTGCGTATCTTCGAGCAGTACGCCATCGAGGTATGGGGGGGTGGGGGGTCCCTCGGATACTCCTCCGTGAGACCAAAACCAAGACTCGATGAGTGAAACTGCCATTCACCAGAGGGGGCTTTTATTTATTCAAAGACATTATGCGATGAGTTCCTGTAGTATGACAGTGTTGAGAAAAATTGTTAGCAAAGCCGGTGTGGAGCTGATGAATTGAAAGTTGTTGAAAGGTACAAAAATTATATATAACCTTGCCTCCTTTTTTTGTATTTGCTCAAAATATATAGTTCCTACTCTTTTAAAAAGGTAACTGAATGCCGACTGGTCTAAAAAGCTTGACTCAGCAGAGCATATTTCATAGGGAATTTGTTTACGTCGTTGTTTTGAGGGTGCAGTGGCAGACCTCATCCATGGGCCACTTAGTCAAATAAGGCTGAGACTGGAAGAGATGCCAACATTGACCTCTGCAGGTCACTGCAGAGCTGGACGCCTGGAACGAGGACCTTTTGAGGCAAGCGGGTGACTTCGGAGCAGAGGAGCTGCCCCCGGCTGAGCAGAGGCTCCAGCGTCACACAGAGCGAAAGCTGGCCATGAACAACATGACCTTCGAGGTCATCCAGCAGGGCCAGGACCTGCACCAGTACATCATGGAGGTTCAGGCGTCAGGTGAGTCCCACGGTGAATCTCAATATGCGTACTTGACTATACATTTGTTCTCGCATACCCATTTTTATCTTCCCTTGCTGAAGACCAGTTCCAATATTAAGGACAGAAGTACAAAGAATGGAAAAAATCCCTAGATGTCGTTCTTGCCCCCCCCCAAATATCAAGGATACATCGGTTGCATCCCTGCTAAATAAGACCAATCCCATGATTCATTGCACCCCAAGTTCGTTCTTGGGAGGCAAGTTAGCAAGATCGTGATCAAGATAGTATGATCTTGGCATTCTTGGTATTGAGAAGCGTTCCTGGCCCCATCAGAAGCTCAGCCTCCACATTCATTTACAATCAATATTTTAATCGATATATCATTATTCCTTTGTTACTGACGAGACTGTTTTACAGCAGGGGACTCCATGTGATTAATACTTGACTGGATTTTTTTAACAGATTCAGTTTCCATGGAGGACACCCCTTAAAGTGTGTTCTTCGCAGATATCAGAATAGTGTTACGCCGAGTGTAAACCTGCTCTGTGTCGTTTTGTTTCACTCTGGGACGATGGCAATCCAGGGGCGACCCCTTCTGAAATACTCTGTACTTATTTTGGCAGATGTAGAGAACGTCTCCCGAGGAGAATTCAGGAATTAGTTTGGAATTTAAAGTCTGCCTCCCCAGAAAATCCTCTTTTCTCCGTATGGAATTATTTTTACCATCAGAGGCCCCTGACTCCCCACCCCAGCCCCAGGATTCCCATAGTGATGGTCAAACTGCCACATTCATTGACTCTTCAGTGTTTCCTACATTGAAATAGCCAAACCAAGATAGTGGGTGGGGTTCAAAGACGCGTGGCAAAATTGAGAAGGCAAGGCGTCGCGTCGGTCCGCGTCCGCTGCTGCATATCAATTAGCTGAGCTTGTCTTTGATGCACATAGATTTTACTATGAATTAGAGTAGCCTTTCAAGTCATTATCTGCTTCTCATTTCCCACCAGCACATACCAGCACGGAGAACAGCTCGTGCGGGACAGGCTATATGTGCACAGAGGAAGTCTGTCGGCTTTAAAGAACGACTTAAAGCAGGATCAGCCGGACTGGTCAGCCCCTCCCCTTTTACCCTTTGCTTCTCAGGATTGGTTTCAGGTCACTGGGAATGTAACTGGATTAGCAGTTCCGCCAAGGGTGGATGGATGGATAAAGGAAGGAACTGTGGAAGCACTTAAAATGATCAGACTACTTAAAGTGTAAGGTTTACCACCCCCTAGTGGAGAAGCCATTAAAATCCTTTATCCCCGTATCTGAAGAACTCATTCTTCCACGCTGGAAGCACCTTCTCTTGTCCTATTTTCCAAATGGGAAGAGTTCATATTCTATGTATACAAAATCCGTCTCTATGAGTAACAGGACAAATAAATAAAAATACAAAGATAAAGATTAAGCTTACACATTTCCTTGGCAGATACTGTGCATTAAGATTCAAATTTAGCCCATAATAGTATAAGAATTGATCTTTTTGTGGGACGTAAACCTTCGCCCAACTCCATAAGGACTAGTTGCTCCTTTGGCGGCCATGTTTATATCTGTGGCGTGAAGCCAACTCCTCCGCTGAGGAACCCGAGGTAGTGAGGACCCAGCAAAAAAACGGCATCCTCCTGGCTGGCACCCACAAACAGTCCCCTGTGAGTCCCTGGATGGACGGAGAGGTCCCAGGGCCAGTCCAAGGAAATGACAGAATAAACGATGCCAGCAGCAGAGCCTTTTATTGTCAGAAGCAGGTGGCCGTGGTGACGGCAAGTCCTTGGCTGCCGGCCCATAAGGTCGTGCTCGTTCATCATGGTGGAAGGAGCAGAGCACGGTCTGTACAGTACGAGCGATTCCCCTCTTACTGGGATTTGTCAGATGTTCTGAGCAGCTTACGCCTAGCTAATGTGCGATGATATACCTCCGTATCACTGTTTCCTTTAACCTCTGTCAGCGCATTAAAGGTACAGACCCCCGGCTAGCAGTGTAGCATCAGCTTGGTGGGGAGTGTGTTTGATCCCGGCCCCCGGTTTTGTGGACTTGGGGTCAGGAGTTCATGCTGACACACCTGGATCAGTTTTTGAGCTTAAAATCCATTGTTCATTGACCCAGGCATGATATGGCCCGAGGCACTTTACACGGGTGTGTTGTGATCAGGGATGTAACGATACACTCAAATCACGAATCGATACGATTCACAATTCACAGATCACAATACGATTTTCTCACGATGAGCTGCAGACTAAACTGTGCAAAACGTGTCCTCTTCTTAACAGTGCAACTGAAATTGAATAAAATACTATTTTAAAAAATCCCAAATCAAAACAAATTTTAAAAACATCTTCAAATAAACAAACGGTAACGCTTTACATTAACTGCACTTTCATAATTCCTTTAGATTGCATTCATAAAACGTTCAATACACTCTCATAATGTGTTCATTAAGTATTCAAAAAACATTCATAAACATCATGTATGTACACCTTAACATCCTAACATCCCTTAACAGCTGTAATATACATTAATAACAAATATTATATAGTAATAACAAGCATTATAATTGTATAATCATATAATGTTTCTTAAGGGATGTTAGGATGTAAAGGTATACATGCATACAATATCATTAATACAGAATAATACAAAAACAGGGAAAAGGGAGGACAAAGAAAAAGAAAGAAAGAAAGAAGGAAGGAAAGAAAGAAAGAAAGAAGGAAAGAAAGAAAGAAAGTCAGATCACATATGAGGAGGATCATTCTGCTGTCTAAGGGATTCGACCAACAAATAACATAGATCCCACATCCACCCGCTGTCCCAGAGAGCAGTGCAGGTTCTCACTGTCCTTCTTTGTGTGTCCCTCAGGGATTGAGCTGACAGGGGAGAAGGAGGTGGACCTGGCCACCCAGGTACAGGAACTGCTAGAATTCCTCCACGAGAAGCAGCAGGAGCTGGACCTGAGTGCCGAGCAGATGCGCAAGCGGCTGGAGCAGTGTGTGCAGCTCCGCCACCTGCAGACCGAGGTCAAACAGGTGGGCGACCCCCCCCCCGCCCCCCCCGCCAACCTGCTGGGCTTCTGCACATCAGGACACCTTCACAGTTTTCGTGTTGTGCACCTGGCAGCATACCTGTCCCACAGCTGGCCGTACACATGTTTTATAAACACCCGTAGGCTTGTCTTACATAGTTCCTTACCTGTGCCACACCTGGTCTCACTCCTGTCCAAAAGCCTTTTCCACAGTTCCCAGTACGCCTCACCAAGGCTGTGTGTGTCAGCGAAGGGGCCGATTGCTTCTGGTTTGTGCCACAACACTAAATGTCCCTAACAGCATGTCCCCCGCTACTAACAGAAGATGATCCAGGTTCTCGTTATTGTTTACCTCTATTGAAAACCTTTCTCATTCCAGCGCGTTTTTTTGCACTGATGGCCAGCTGAATGAGTTTGGGGCATGTCCCCTGCTCAGGTTATGACAGGGTGTTTGATTGGCTTATCAGACTCTCCAGTGAAATTATCGGAAAATGAAGGAGGGCTGCTGAGTTTTCACCTGAAAGGGACCCACCGTCTCCCTGTCCAGTGCGCTGGACATGATCAATAAAACATGTGTCCTTCCTACTTTCAACTGGAAATTGGTAGAGTCACCTTCTGCACCAGAAATCACAAAATTATTAAAGTCAGTTTAATAATTCAGACCCTCATTGCCAAATATCATTTATTTATTGAATATTTCTTCAATCTAAAAAAAACATAATGAAAAGGTTACTGTGGGATACAATTTATAAACTGAGGACACTCTGTAAAGACAAGGCTTGATATACTCATTTGGAATGGTAAAGGTTTTTTTTGTTTACCTGAAGGTCTTTACTTGACGATTGCCGGATTAATTTTAGCCCATATGTGATTAAAGGGGATGATCTTGTAAGCCCTTTGAAAGAGCCAACAATGACAAATGAAGACATCGGCACGCAGGACAAGAGCTTCTCAAGGCTGCTTCCTTTGTTAGCTCGCAGTCCCTCCCGGCTCCCGTCTGCCCCAGTAATTGCATTCGGGGAATAACTGAGAGGCAAAGTGAGGCCCGTTGGGATCTCTGCTTAAGTGCTGCATGCAGGCTAATGACGGCTGAGGTTTATCGTGAAGAAGATCTCTGAGTCCCGGTCGGGGGGGGGGCTCAGAGAGGGTGCACAAGGACGTCCAAGCAGACTGCGGGTCTGGATCTTTGTCACGGGTTCGTTTTGTGATTAAGCTTTCTAGACCTGTGCGCTTGTGAAAACAGTTGTTTCTGTTCCTGAAACAGTCTGTACTGTTGACCTGCGTACATGGATATAGAATCATTTGGTTTTTTTTCTCAAAGGTGACAAATCACTGTTTGAAAAGCTTGCAAATTCCCCCAGGGCTACATGTGTTTTCATAACCACTAGACAAAAGATTGGGCTGCTAAGGCACTGAAAGTGCGCCAGGGCCAAATGGGTGATTATAGGTTCAAACCCTAGGCAGCTTTTTAATAATTATGTTTTTGTAATAATTGTTACATTTTTTAGAAGACAACCAATACAATCAAACAGGAAGGATTTTGGATAATGTCAGCACATTATGGTCAATTTCAAATAAATATTGTTTTATCTTGTCAGTTATATTTTTAAAGGGTAGAACATTAAATGTAAATTATTCATCAGATCTCTTCTTTCATTATGTACATTTGCCAAATGCACAGTGCCAGAGTTTATCTTGCAGGAGTTGGAAATTAATTCTTGGGTCACAGTTAGGTAAAACTGTGCCTATTACCATTTTCATAGTTTATTGTTATTGTGCTATTTCCAAGCCAGAGACTGGAACATTGCTCTTGCAATTCTGCTTAACATAGAGTTTACAGGACAGACCGGGTGGGTCACATTTATAATGAGCATTTCTGTGTCCAGTCGGCAAGAGAATCAATACCACAAAAACGCTTGTAGTTATTAATGCATCTCCAAGACCCTAACTGCAGCCTATGATGTTTCAATTATTTATTTAATTACTACATCATTCCCGTGCATCGTTAACATTATTACACTAGCCATAAATGTTACAGCTATAAACGTAAGAAAAAGAATTGAGCTTTATATCTTCTGGGATTTATGAATATGGGGAGAGGACAGTCGGGAGTTGAGACCCCTCCTACCTTTATATTATGCTACACTGTTCTATATGTTTGCTGCTGGGAATAAAGATCAGATATTTTGAGATAATGGTTGATTTTTCATGTTCCTATTTAGAAACTGTTACGTAAGATTGGTAGGGTTAAAAACAAGCCAGCCATCGCCATAAATAAAATGGGATGCAAATACCTCCAGAGATCAGTGGGCTGGCAGTGATACTAACCGATAGCGGCACTCCTGTGTCCCCAGGTCCTGGGGTGGATCCGGAACGGGGAGTCGATGCTGAACGCCAGCATGGTGAACGCCAGCTCGCTGTCGGAGGCGGAGCAACTGCAGAGGGAGCACGAGCAGTTCCAGCTGGCCATAGAGGTGACCAGGGAGAAATGCGCGCTCACGCAGGCATGCACATGCACACGCACACACATACACCACAAAGATACGCACCCCTCCGCGTGCGCACACGCAGAGAGGCGCGGAAAAGCACGCAGAGATGCGCAAGGCGAGGCGCCCGCACGCGCTCTGCAAATAGCACAGCGGCACCCGCGGCGACCGGAAATACACGCACGCGCCGCTTGCATGGGACGACAGGAGGGATCCTGAGGCCGATTCCTCCTAAACACCCAGTGCTGTTTGCTGCCAGGAAAGCTTTCCCCTGGGCTCACACTGTCCTGCAATTTCATAACATAAACAGAAGGGAGTACTATGATTTTTCTTTAAATTAGTACTTCATGTATCTATCGTCTCAGATGTTCCTGTATTCACTATAGGTATTTCTCGAGCTTAACCTGAGTTCATTAAACAGAAGGGAAGCTGGCAGAGAATAAATTTGACAGTTTTCCTGTCTAGACTAAATTCTGGGAGTTTACGTAGACTTGTAAAACTTTTTTGCCTGTTAAATTTTGATTTATTTTTTTCTCCCCTGTGCTGAACACTTATATCCTCTGAGACAGGTGGTGGTGCTGGTGGGGTGGGGGGTGGGGGAATGTTACTGGATATGTCCCTACATTTTAAATAGCAGATGTGTACATTGGCGAGTGATTTTATAGGGCACTTCTGTAACATCAAGAGCAGACAATCTAGCATCGATGGAGTGGGAGGTCTGGGATTTTATGAAACAGGTCTGATTGCAGAATGATGATCAAGAAGATGTTGCAAAAGTCAATGGTTTTCATGATACGGCTATGGAAATTGTTTTGAATTAAATAACTAACGAAACAGACAGTGATAAACAAAGCAGAAACAAACATCTGTGCTAATTTGATTGTGATGAGTAGCTAACCCCGTCCATCGCGTTCCTGCTGAACCGTCACCCGGCGATTTCAGTAAATCATTCATATCTTTTTATCGCATCTGAAAATAATCCCTCGTAAGATGATATGTCATAGATCAGCTCAGGCAATACATCAAACTAGTGCAACTGTGATTTTTAAAAAGTGAGAATAAATAATCCCACTGAACTGAAAATAAAACTACGATCTGATGTCTCTTGTGACAGGGGGACTCTTTCGGTCGCTGACTTGAAGAGGTTTCTGAAAAAGGTCTCATAGTAACTCAGTGTTCTCTGCACTCTAGAGTTCTGTCAACAGAAAAGTTTGGGTATTTTTGAAATTATATTAAATTCTGCTCCAAGTATATGCGTCTTTGCTGTCAGAGTTGGACAACTTAATTTGCACATCCTTAGCTCTAGCGTTAACCCAGAGTAATTTTTCACGGTTAACGAGGGCACTGACTAGAAATGGCAAATGCGCAAAGGCCTAACGTGAAACAGATACCTGACTGCTATTAGCTTGCTAGCTAACATGCTCCCTTCTCTCCTGTGACACGCCGCCCCCCCCCTCCAGTCCCTGTTCCATGCCAATTCACTGCAAAAGACGCACCAGAGCGCCCTCCAGGTACAGCAGAAGGCCGAGGCCATGCTGCAAGCGGGCCACTACGACCCGGACGCCATCCGCGGCTGCGCCGAGAAGGTGGCCCTGCACTGGCAGCAACTCATGCTCAAGATGGAGGACCGACTGAAGCTGGTCAATGCATCCGTGGCCTTCTACAAGACATCAGAGCAGGTGAGACACAGCACCGCTCCCCTAAGGGTTTGGCATGGCAGCAGTTTAAAATTCTGGTTAATAATTTTACAGAAGTTAGCCTAGTTAAAATAAACAGTATATATGGAAAATCCAGTCTGGGGATGTGTTAAAATTACATTGTCAAAATTACCCTTTTGTGTGTTAAAATTACAGTAGCGTGTTAAATTACTGGTGGCTACAAAATGACTAGCGGTTACAAAATTATATTTCCAAAGAAGCGATCTGCAACTTCACTTGTTCTTTTGCACGGGATGACCCTTTGTGGGGGTGAAACTATTCGATTCACCTTGAGTAGATAAAGGAAACATTCCTTAGGGTAGACCTTGCCTACCTGGACTCTGCTTCTCAATCCTTGCAAGTTTGTGTTTTAGCACCGGTCCTGCTTGCTTCTCAGGTGTGCAGCGTCCTGGAGAGCCTGGAACAGGAGTACCGGAGGGATGAGGACTGGTGCGGGGGCCACGACAAGCTGGGGACCAAGGCTGAGACAGACCACGTCATCCCGCTCATCAGCAAGCATCTGGAGCAGAAGGAGGCTTTCTTAAAAGTACACGCTACTTTCTTGGATCCCACTCCCTTCACTTGGCACAACCTGAATAACAGCCATTTTTCAGCATAAAGCCACGGCATACAGGTTCTGAGATAGAAACCTGCTCCTGTTTCATTTCATGTTTGGTCAAGTAATGAAACAGAAATGGCCAAAGCTTTCTAGCTCTAGCACTATGAATATGAAGATAAGAGCGATGGGAAAATGTGACACACGGGCAGAAAGCTAACAGACTTTACGACTGGATATTTCTTGGCCTGACTTCTCTGTTGTGTGTTACCCTTTAACGATCACATATGTTTGTAAGAGCAGCCAACCCCAAGCTTCCCTGAGCCCCACAGCACAGCATATGTATCTGATATATGAAATGTTTTGTTAATTGCACTTATCCAAAGCGGTGGCTAACAAGTATAGCTAGAGAACAGTGGTTTCAGAACCGCTGCCAGGTGGGATTTCTTGAAGGAAATCATTGCTATTAGTGAATAAAACTTTGTAGAAACAATCATTTGATTCTTCCTGCCTAATAGCTGACCTGCGTGATTAATATCCTAATATAACTCCCTGCAGAAAGTTAGCAGGTACGAGGAAAGCCAGTGAGCTTGATGGAAGTCAGACAAATGAACATGTAGCTTTCGTCGCCTTAAATACCCCGAGGTAATTCCAAGGGTACTGGGGAGCCCAGGGAAAAATACTCCATCCCCCCCCCCCCCCCAATACAAGCAGCCCGACATGGTAACATTTACGACCATTATTTTAGCGTGAAGTCTACATTTAAAATTTCAGGAAAGACAATTTAATAAACATAATTCCTTTATTTTCACATTACTGTGAAAAACAGAGGCACAAATAATGAACTATGTAAAGGACTAACCTCGGGGGCCCCTCCCAACTTGGGGCCCCAGGCAGTTTCCCTCCTTGCCTGTCCTGTCTCTGTACCTCTGTAAACAGTGAGTGGAGCTTCGCCTTTAGTGCTGGTGGATTAGTTACCCCTGAGTCTCTCCGACGGGCTGGCCATGGATGTTCACTTCTCAGAGAGTGCTAACTCCTGTCGTGGCAGGCTTGCACTTTGGCCCGGAGGAACGCGGAGGTCTTCCTCAAGTACATCCACAGGAACAACGTCAGCATGCCGGGAGCAGTCAGCCACGCACGTGCACCAGAGCAACAGGTCAAAGGTCAGTCTGAGCTGACCCTTATGGAAGCCTGAACTTCCATTAAACTCACATGGGGTATCGCCCAGCTAGGATGCTGCTCAAGTTTGGTCTTTTCTCCTGAGCCTGGCACACCAATAAAATATTTACTTTTCACTAGAACACATTACTATATAGTTTATTATATTGACATCTATATTATAACATCATCTTCTGATATTTGAAAACCCAGGTCCCATTCAATCCAATAGAATACTAGTTATGTGCCCTGCAGACCTGTAGTTAAAGTCACAGCTCTGTATTATTTTCCTTTCATCTTTCATAATATATAACTTTAACATGCCCTACAGTAGGCTTATATGTAATAAAGCATTAGCGTGGGGGGGGGGGGGGGGGG
>JABFEB020000035.1:20093566-20112266 GCA_019775895.2 Stomatorhinus ivindoensis | reverse complement strand
CCCACCCCGCAGCCATCTTGAATGAGCTTCTGCAGAGGGAGAACCGAGTCTTGCACTTTTGGACCATGAAGAAACGCCGACTGGACCAGTGTCAGCAGTACGTGGTGTTCGAGCGCAGCACTAAACAGGTGACTCCACAGACTCGACCGCATCAGCCTGTCTGCTGGTTTTCGGTTTGCCTAGGAAGCTTCCACGAAGTCCAGCCTCCTTCAAGCATACCCGTTTGATTGTGGGGTAGCTGTAGTCCTCCACCTGGTCTGTAGAACGTTCAGCTCCCTGCCAGTTTGCTCTCTGTCACAGGAACCAGGAGGGAAAATGATTCTGCTTGCCATTTCCTGTAGGCCTTAGACTGGATTCAGGAAACTGGGGAGTATTACCTCTCTACTCACACCTCCCCTGCGGAAACCAGCGAGCAAAATCAACAGCTACTCCAGGAGTACAGGGAATTCAGAGTGTCCGCCAAGGTGAGTTTCAGCGCAGCGTGTTGCCATTCGGCCTCCATGCTGATGAACGCACCTGCTGGAATGGCACGTCAGCACGTGGTAATATGTTCGGCTTGAGGTAGCACATTTCATGTTGCCTTATTTGCTTTAATTCCCGCTGATCTCATTTGTGGCACCGCACCTACTGAGGCACACAGACTGGCAATGCCCTCCAGTGCCTTAAAAAAATCTGGTTCACTTCAAAATAGAACGGTGTACTCGACTGCGATTGGCCCCCCTGGTGATTAGCTGGCTTTTCGCCCTATAGCAAACCAAGGAGAAGGTGAAGCTTCTCATCCAGCTGGCTGACAGCTTCGTGGAGAAGGGCCACGTCCATGTCACAGAGCTGAAGAAGTGGGTGACCACGGTGGACAAGCACTACCGCGACTTCTCCCTGAGGATCGCCAAGTACCGGTGCTCTCTGGAGTCGTCACTGGGGATTAGCTCAGAAGTGAGTCTTCAGAGCTGGACTCTGCCCCATGACAGCCCAAAGTCATTTAATATGAGAATTAAATTAAACATGAAGTATTATATATATTTAGAAGATATTACATATGACGTTTATCAAATGCTTTAGTCCAAAGGAACATAAAACTGGAGATCAGAAAGCAAATTATTTGAATTTATTCTGTTGCACGTGGGATTTAAACCAACGACCTTCCAAACATGAGCACCAAATCCTGATGCATTGAGGTAGACACTGCCCTCCTCCACAAAAGAAAATCATGGAAAATTCATCACATCAGATTTTAAAGTAATGGCATTAAAATATGCCAAGTATTAACTTATGATAAGTACAATCAAAACTATGATCTAAAGACAAAACAAGATTATTTTTTTTATTTGACAGGCAGACAATAATAGCGACTTTGAATTTCAGTTCTATGCGACGTTCTCCTTCCAAGTTCAGCCTTGGGATGGGGGGAGATCTTTGGTCCTGAGCTGCCAGGCAAACCAAGACTGTCAATTTAAATACAAGACAGTAGACTAAGGCTGTGGACTGTCTTCTAGCTGGGCTGTCATCGTGCTGGACTAGGCGCAGACATGCAGCCATTTCTGTAGACATTCCAGCTGGGTTGTAGTGAAACAAAATAAATAAATAAATAAATGCTTTGGCTTTGAGAACCATAGTGTTTTATTGGCCTTCTCTGGTAACATAATGACCTGCAATTTCTTACCGAGTGGCCAAAGGGCGTGAGCGGTAGGCGAAGCAAATAAATGCCTTTTAAATCTTCCCTGAATTTGATTTTTCTATATTTCTATGCTTGTTATTCTGTGACATTATGTCAGGAGGAAATCTGTACGTATCGCTGGCCTCAGTGAAAAGTCCTTTTCTCCTTTAGAAAAAGTTTCCTGTTAGGCAAGCTTCGTGTTGAGCCCAGCTTCATGTTAAGCCCAGCTTCGTGTTGAGCCCAGCTTCTGTCAGCACACGGCTTTGAAGGGCAATAAACAGCATTGGAACGACGCAGTGGTTGTGTCCTACCTCAGCACTGCTGAGTGTCTTTCCAGCCTCTGGATAGTTTATGAGTGAAACAATGGACACAGGCCTTCACACACACAAACCTGCTTGCATTTAGAGTAGCAGTTTAGAGGTAAAACCAATTAAAAGTGTGGTCTTCATATGGATATCTCTAAGGTCTTCTGTTCACCGATCACTGGAACTGCATGCATTGGTGAAAGTTTAAGCTTAAGGTTTTGTTTAAGCCCACTGTGACAGTTACCCAGAGCCTGGTGATTGCGGTCTTCAATCAGAAGTTCTCCTGATTTGTCTTGGTAGGATACTGATGAATTGGAGCTGGACATCATCCCAGCTAGCCTGGCCGACCCGGGGGTGAAGCTGCGTGACCCCAACCAGGAGCTCAACGAGGAGAAGAAGAAATCAGCCCGCAAGAAGGAGTGGGTATTGGGCGTCTGCCAAAGCCCAGAGATGAAAGGTCTCTGGATGTGAAATACGGAGCGGCCAAGCAGGCCCCACTCCCCGGGTTCCAAGAATAAGACCAAAAGAAAGAAAGTGTTATAATGCAAACTGCAAACAGCCCAAGACTGTTGGAATGTCCTGGGGGGGTCCCAAAGTCTCACATACGAAGTGAGTCACTTCATAACAGCTTTTCAGCAAAGGGGTAGCTGTTCGTAATTAGCTGCTGTTCTCCATCTTCTTACCCCCATAAAATCTTGCTCCGTCCCACCCCAGGCAAGGGCACTTAGAGCTGTGTGTATAGTGTTATCTAGGCTTTATCAAGAGGAAGCTGGAGATAATTTTGTTCGTCATCTGTGATCTAAGCTTCCTTTATATTAATCCTCAAACATTGTCCCACACATCTTCCATTACTTATTTGTCATGACTGAACATTAATCCCGCAATGCACTGCCTGGTATGTTTATCTTCTCATAGATATATAATGGCTGAGCTTCTACAAACTGAAAAAGCATACGTCAGAGACTTACATGAATGTTTAGAGGTAAGAATTCGCTTATGTTTGTCTGTGTGGTATGAAGCCCACCCCGTGTGCGAATGGTTTCTGTACGATGCTTCCGGCACAGTAATAACTAGAGTGCCCCCTAGGGGGAGCTGTTTGTGTCGTTCAGTCGTCCGTGTTTGTGTGCCCTTGTCTAGACGTACCTGTGGGAGATGACTAGCGGCGTGGAGGAGATCCCACCAGCGATTGTCAACAAGGAGCACGTCATCTTCGGGAACATACAGGAAATTTATGATTTTCATAACAAGTATGTTTTTTAGAATGCTTGTCTGCATGTATTTTGAATGTGATCTTAAAGGTAATACGTCATGCCAATTCATAGATATATGCAGTTTAAATGAGTTGTAATAGTTGTATGCTGTTGCACATGACGCCTTAGCCAAGAAAGCTTCTCTATGCAGTTATACTTTATCTCAATTGCTCTTCATGCTCCTTCTTTATACTTGCTGAACCTGCACTTTTCACCTCTAGTAACTGCAGATCTATAGATTTTTTTAACCAAAGAATGACTATTTACAGTTTGTATAATAGTTGTGACACATGTCCATTGTACTGCCGACGACTCTTTGGGAGATCTCATTGTATCTCATTCTATTCCTTTTTGTTTTTTTATTATTCCAGCATTTTCCTGAAGGAACTGGTTAACTATGAGCAGCTTCCTGAGGACGTGGGCCATTGCTTTGTTACCTGGGTAACGTGTGATGCTGTGTCCGTATCTCATTATTTTTAGGAACTTAAGCATTTCTGTGGCACCCGGTGACAAAATCTCTAGAAAAGCTGTCATAGAGCCAGTTTGCCTCCGAGCATGTCAGAAGGATAAGTAACAAGACGTCTTTGTCTTGCTGTTTGCAGGCCGACAAGTTCAACATGTATGTCACCTACTGTAAAAATAAGCCAGATTCCAGCCAGCTGATATTGGAGCAAGCTGGGACATTTTTTGATGTGAGTATTTCCAGCTATTCAAACTTTTAAGATTTGATATTTTTCTTTACTGTTATTTTACCAGTGCGTTTTATTTGTGAATTTAGCGTCTTGCAAATTAATAGGTCAGTACACCTACATAATCTGCAGATGGAGCCAGAGAGCTAGTTATTCTTAAAATTTCAGATCTCTGCATTTGGTAAATAGACTGACAGTTTAGCCATAGACTTGAAGCGTCGATGTACTTTGGAACTGAACAGAAGCATGTCTAGCACATGACCTCGAAGCTGAAGCTCGCTGCGTCCTTCCAGGAAATTCAACAGAGGCATGGCTTGGCCAACTCCGTCTCCTCCTACCTGATCAAGCCGGTGCAGAGGATCACCAAGTACCAGCTGCTTCTTAAGGTGCTGTCAGGATGCTACCTTGCAAACCTCTGCCCAAGACCATGATGGAGTATCTCAGCACTGAAGTTACTTCTTTCTGTCACACATGCTCTCACTGGTTCACTTGTACATTTGCGACACTGGATTTTTATGTACGGTTTCAACTTCACCCACTCTCTCTATTTTTCTTCCCCCTATCAGGATATTGGCATGTTTGCACCATTATCTGTTTGTGTATAGCTTTCTACTGGCTCAGTTATACGTCCTTCCAAGAGCATAAAACACATTTGGCATACAGCTAAAAATCTGTTCCCACATCCCACACGGTCTGCGACAAAACTTCTGCACATTGCTTTTTTGCTGAAGTTGCTGAAAGTCTGGAAGTACGCAGTGTCGATGTCTGCGCACCATTAAGTATTATTGTACCTTCTGCCCTGATTAGCATGTAGCAGTAACAATAAGCAAGAAAGACACGCCTGACGCAGGGTGGTGGATTTCAGACCGTATACTAGCTGGGGTTGCTGGTTCCAAACTTACCAGTTGCCAGCCCGTTAGCCTGACATCCCTGGGAACTGATATTTCTCGCTTCTCCACCTGAACCTATGGAAGGGGTGCCGACTTCCTCCTTGTGGCTCCACAGGAACTACTCAGCTGCTGTGAGGAGGGGAAAGGGGAGCTGAAGGACGGCCTGGAGGTCATGCTGAGTGTACCTAAGAGGGCCAACGACGCCATGCACGTCAGCATGCTGGAAGGTAGGAGGAACAGGCAGTGAGAAGGGAAGCTGCAGACTGCAGGGAAACTCCAGTGCCTCGCACACTGCGCTCAATAACAGCTGACTATTAATTATCTTCTGGGGTGGCACAGTGGGCAGTGATGTCACTGCAAATTTACAGATTCGAATCTGGGCCAGTCTGAGGTTTGTTTACCCCCCCACCAACAGAAATGTGACGTGTGGGTCTAGAGCTAGCAAACTTAAGGCTACAAACTAGAGTTTTGACATTCCAAACCACTCACTACTGCACATCCACTTCTAGCTACTGCTGTCTTCACCAACGGAAACTAATTATATCAATTTTAGGACCCATGTATCCTTAATAAATCAGTACAGCCTTTTATTGATTCTAGGATGAACAGGCATGTGGTTTGGTTCTTCCTTCGTGTTAGAGGGCAGTCTATAGTGACTTCTCTGTGGTCTTTTTTCTCCCTCCCCACTCCCTGCCCCAATCCCAATAGGTTTTGACGAGAACCTTGAGGTCCAAGGTGAGCTCATCCTACAGGACACCTTCCAGGTTTGGGATCCCAGGTCCTTGATCCGAAAGGGTCGCGACCGACACCTGTTCCTGTTTGAGATCTCACTGGTGTTCAGTAAGGAGATCAAGGACTCAGCTGGACGCACGAAATACATGTACAAGAACAAACTGCTGGTAAGACTGGCCTGCCCCTTCTGCTTTCACTATGAAAAATGTGTTTAGTTCTATTGTATATCTAATGGCTTGGAACCATATGCTTTAAATTTAAACATGTACAGTTGCAGCCTGCAGCGAGGTGGAGTATTTTCAGAGAAGTAATTCAGATTTAGAATCATGTTACAGAACGGGAGCTCTTCCTGAGATACGAGTCTTCTCTACTTGGAGACGTAATTTCAGGTTCATAATAATGAAGTTTTCCCTGAAGAGTGACTGCGTTATCCGATCTCAAACCTCAAAGGCTTTGTTTTCCTGTTTTCACGCACCAGTCCTGCATTTATGTTCCCAGAACCCATCATTGCATCAAAGCCATGATGCTTTTTCAGTTCATTCAGGAATGGATTTTGCAGTGACATAATATCTTTATGAACCTCCTATAGGCTTTAGGCACTGCTGGTTGCCACAGCAACACTGGCTCTGTGTAAGAGGTTAGCAGCTGGTGCCTTTTCTGTCCACAGCTGGATATTAGCTGATGTGAGCCCATTAAATCTGTGGGGGTCAGACCCATTCCCACCCCAGAAACCCCCTCTGTTACAGCTAAAGGGACCCCAGTACATTCCAGGCCCTGGACGTGGACACACCTGTCTACAACAATCCATCTCCCGTCTGCAGTGCATTTGAGCACTGCTCCCTGCCAAAATCTCACAAGCCCTCTCTCTCACGCTTACTTGAAATTAAGCATGGGGGTGCGGGGTGGGGTAAGGGGGGAGGTGCTGTAGGGCCCAGGCGGGAGGGGCCACCTCGCTGGAATTGCCGCCCACCGGCTCGCGTGACACCCGGCGCAACTTTCGCAAACGGCACAGGTGGTGAATATATGCAAAGTGCAGCAGATGGCTTCGTTTCTAAGCAGGCCTCTTTATGTGCCTTCAGAAGGTATCGATCGTGACAGACACCCACTTCCAGATGCTGCGTCCCTGCCGACTCTGGCCGCAGAGAGATCGGGCAGAATGCGTCTTTAGATCGGTAACACATGCGAGTAGCACAGACGTGTTTCGGCTGCGGTTGCGTCTCTTTGAATGCATCCAGTTAGATTCACGTTTTTTTACCTTCCACTGCTCTACAATATGCGAAACTGTGGTACATATGTTAGTAATCTGTCACATTCATGTCCCTGTTTGCGTCAGATTTTGGTTTGGGAAGTAAGTCCACACAAACAATATATAGGGAGAGTTTTAAATATTTTAAATAAAGAGTTTTATTATTTTCCAGAGACACAGGAACTGTACATATAACTTTGAATGGAAGGCAGTGGGTGTAATTTTTTCATGCACTTTTTGTGGTGCTTCATCTGCATTTATTAAGTAAACATGGGTCCATGTTTGTGTTTTTAGACCTCAGAGCTGGGAGTAACGGAGCACATTGAAGGGGACCCCTGTAAATTTGCCCTCTGGGCTGGGAGGACACCGTCATCGGACAATAAGACGGTTCTCAAGGTACGTCTCTTCGCTGGCTTGATGCGGTGGAATTCACCATGAAAGTAGAAGGAAGGTGATATATGGCTTCGGATCTAGGGGCTCTTTCGTACTTCTGAGGCACAAACCCACTCAGCCTCATCTTGATCACCTTGGTTTGGGTGAGAGACTCTGAGGGGTTTGGGACCACAGCGCGCCTTTCTTTCTCTGCCAGCCAATGAGGGACATCAAGCCAGAAACCGAAATGAAAGCGCTGCGGGACAGACGTGCTTTACCTGTGTGCCTTGAAACAAGAACAGGTCAGACTTGGTGCAGGGCTCAGAGAGATGAAACAGCTTCAAAAGGCTCCACAGTGGATTATAAAGGGGAAATGCAGGCTTAGAGCAGACAATCAGATGCCTCCAGCAAGTTAGCGACCTGGTCTCACTGTCTCTCATAGCAGCAGAGTTTCTTTTTAACCCTTTGATCAGTCCATCAGGTAGGTGTGTTCAGCCTTTAGTGCAGGTCAGGATCACCTGGTCTCTTTGATCTTGCAGGGACCTGCGTTTGTGTGTGTGTGTATATATATGTGTGTGTGTGTGTGTGTGTGTGCACACACGAGCCAGCCATTGGCTAGGGTCCCCCCCATGTAAAGGGTCCATGCTGGTGTTGGCGCTGGATCGCCCATACGAAGCCCAGGGTGTGTGAAGCAGCTCTTCAAGCCTCTTCTGTGCATAAACAGACTTGTCTGGTTCAGGTGCCACCCTGTGAGCTCAGACCTATAAACTTGCCCAATTCAGGATTGATAAACTGAGAGCACAATATATCTCAAACACAAACCCACCTCAGGGGTATGGAGAACCACCTCTCATTTCAACATCTAATGGTGAAGATACTGGGACAGGCAGGGAATGATTATACCACGAACATCTCTCATGTAGTACTTTAACGCTCAGAGGAAATTATTGGAAAGGACACTTTTTGGCATGTCGTTTGCTGTTGTTGCTGGACCAGATTCTGGATGCTTGTTGCGGGACTGCTAGGAACATCTGCACCGTGTCACATCTCGTGACTCACCCGCAGGCCTCAAGTGTCGAAGTGAAGCAGGAGTGGATCAAAAACATCCGGGAGGTAATCCAGGAGAGAATCATTCACCTGAAGGGAGCGTTGAAAGAGCCCATCCAGATACCCAAAACGCCGGCCAAGCAGCGGAACAATAGCAGAAGGTGAGTATGTGTTGAAATGACAGCTTGGACCTTCTGTCTATCTTCCGGATGGATTATCCAGTGAAGTGAGCCGATACTAGACATTTCATTGCAGAACACACACACACACACACACACACACATTCACATGTTACCATAATTGTACATTTCTGAGCTATGGAAGGGACGCCTCTAGTAAACCTACACAGACACAGATAGAACTGCAGGTGGGATTTGAAGCCCCAACTCTGGAGGTGTTTGACTACATTGCTACCCACTGAGACACCACAATTTACTCAGTTTAGGCAATATTATGCTAAACACACTATACTGTAACTTATAAAGCATAACTTATTGAATGAGGTTCTGCTGGCATTTAGACATTGACTAGTGGATGTGTAATCTCATATCTAATATATCAGGATATAAAATCAGAAGCTAAGCATTACCCATCCAGAAGGCTTTTGTTATGTTAAGATTATTGGGTGTTTCCATAGGGATGCTGGCGAGGAACTGGACAGTCAGGGAGATGGTAGCAGCCAGCCAGATACCATCTCCATCGCTTCCAGGACCTCGCAGAACACAGTGGAGAGTGACAAGGTAGGAGTCCCCGTCCCCGTCCCCCAGAGACTCCCACCATCATCTGGGTCACTGGCCGTGTGGCAGCTGCAGCTGTGCTGATTTTCTGGGGGCGGGGCATCTGTCCCAGGCGTCATTGCATCAGGGGGTGACGGCAGGTGCCGATGTCGTGCTGTGGATGTCTGGGTGAGATCAGAGAGCAACCAGAATCTAAGTTAACATCTTGACCTCATTACCAAAGGCTGCCCATGTAATGCCAGCATGGTACTTCATATGGTTCATTAAAAAAGACAGCAATCTAAGTAAAAAATAAGAAACAAAAATATATCACATAACTGACATATATTGAATGAATAATGTAATTTAGAATAATTGTAATGGATGTAAGTGTATTTATAGTTTTCTTAAATAATAAATATATCTTTTTACTTCTCTAATACAACAAAAAATCTAACGCTTCAGATCTCAAAACTTTTTGTTCATTAAGGAATGGCGACAGCATGCTCCACCTTTGTTTGGTCAGGTGACCTTTGATGGACAGCTGTGGTGCAATAGGGGTTTCTCAAACTGAATTGTTTGAAGCAAGGGCTTTGCCACTGCAGCACAGGTGCATCATGTGGAATCATGGAAAGTCTCCTTAAACTCTGTGAAGTCCTTTGTCCTCACAGGGCGTATGAGGCTGCCATAGAAGTCACGGTAAGGTTTTTATGAACTGTTGTCATCACTTGCTCTTCTTCTTGAATTAATTTCAGCAGCTTTGCAGTGGCAGAGTATTGTTGGATGCTGGTTTCTGAGGTTATTCTCCTCTACAAGGGGTTGTGTTTGTTTAGAAGTTTGTTCATTTTTCTCTTGTTCTTTGTTAGAGTGGTATCCTCCCTTTTCTTAGCCTGAGACAAATGCCGCTGCTTGCACTGCTGGATTCCTCTGTACTCAGCTGTACCGTTGTCCTAGTAACCAGCCAGTCTGTTCAGGTGCAGTTTGATACAGTTCTCACCTGCTGTTGGGTTCAGTTTAGTCTAAGCCTGTTGTAAAACACGCCTTTGTTCAATTCTGGTTCTGGGCACTTCTGCAGGCCCTACAGCAGGGGTGTCAAACTGCAGTCCTAGAGGCCCTGTGTAGTTTAGTTCTTTCCCTGTTCAACCACAAATGATTCAGCTCAACAGCTATGTGGTAATTAGCACAAGATGTTGAATCAGGTGTGTTAAACGAGGGGAAACCCAAAAATGTGCAGGGCTCTGGCCCCCCAGGACTGGAGTCTGACACCTGTGCCCTAGAGTGTCAAGGCCCAAAGATTACACTGTTCTGCATATTGTCTCATTTCATTCTCTACAGCATTCAAGTCATTTAACTGGACATGAATAAAGTCACATGACTTTTTGGGTCTCGATCGATTGCTAATTGTAAGTTAATCGGTAACTTGCATGAACTATGGTCCCCAAGGATGACTCAGTTCAGGTCTTGAAGTTATGCCAAGATGCTCTTTTCTGGATGGGCTCCATATCAAGGAGAGAGAGCGTTGGGGGCGGAGGTTTGGAGAACGTAATGGAGGTCTGGCTGGACTTTAGCACTATGTTGGATGGACATGTAAGCTTCATAAACATCAGGCTGCCTTTTATCTCTGCTGATTGACGCTTGCCAAACCTTCAGCTGTGTTTTTACACCACGCCCTCCCCCTGGTGGGGCTCTGAGTAATCAGGCCAGCAGTGGCGTTTCTCTGTAGACCTTCTAGGTCAGGGGTGTCAAACTCCAGTCCTGGGGGGGGCAGAGCCCTGTGTAGCTTAGCTCTTTTGCTGTTCCACCACAAATGGTTTAGCTTATGAGCTCTGTGGTAATTAGCACAAGGAGTTGAATCAGGTGTGTTAAATTAAGGTAAACCAAAAACTGTGCAGGGCTTCGGCCCCCAGGACTGGAGTTTGACCCCCCCTGTTCTAGGTTGTACAAGTGGGAGGGTCTCTGCCCCTGACTGCAGTACTCAGGATCCTACCTGTGAATGAGCTGCTTTTGGGGGGGGTCTGATCAGTCTTATTGTAATGTTCGCGAAAAATGTGTGACATACCCTAAGAAATATGCTCAAGAAATGAACAGTGATTGAGCCCTGAGTTGATTGTTTTATGAGTCATATTTTATCTGCCAATATTTGCCAAGATGACACTATAGTGGTTTTTATGCGAGTTGCTGCCCAGATGATGAATTCAAGGTGATTTTTAAATGAAAAGTTTTAATGATTCATTTCTCTGTTTTATGTTGATTTTCTGCGAGTTCTTTAAAACGAGCCCCTTCAGCTAAGCTTTTGGGCTCATAGCCCCCGCCAAATGAGAAACGTGGGTTTTCTGTCTCGCTGCAGATTCACCAGCCAGTCAGCTGTTCCATAAACATGCACTTCTCTGGTTGTATAAGTGCCTCATTGTTTTGGCTCTCCCTAGTTTACCCGTCTTCTCTCTCCTATTTTTGTGTCGTGACGGACCCTAGCACAGGAAATGTGGGAGGTGGTGGTGGTTCTGCGTGTACCTAGAACGTGTAGGCGCTGTGTGGTTTGGGCCCAGCAGCTGTGGTTGCCCCTGTCTCCTGTTCTGCAGAGGCGATATTTACATGGGGAGATTGCTGAAAGGGTATGGGTGTGTAAGTTTTGATTTACTTCGCAGACGGTGAGCTTCCCGCCCACTCCGTCTCTGCGCCTCCTGGGGGAGTTTCGCTGCAGCGAGGGTTTGGCTGGCACATGCTAGGCCTTCACTTTGAAACACATTATGCAGTTAAATGAGGGGATTTATCGCTGTGACTGTTTACTCTCTTTGATCGGCACACATTTCATTTTTTCCCTCCGCTGTCTTGCACCCGGATTTATTGATATGAAGTGTTTCTGTTTCAGAGCTGTAGTTAGGACAACGCCCATGTTTTGTACTGAAGGTTGGAGTTCAGTTCAGTGTGTGTGTGTGTGTGTGTGTGTGTGTGTGTGTGTGTGTGTCCTCCCCCTTTACATTATGTCACTTGCTACAAAATGTTTGTCTTTGATGTTTGTGGCCAATCAGAAAGTAGCTCAATGTATTTCATTACAATATGAAAATCGTCTGTCTGGCTTTTTATAATGGACTTATTTTGTTGGTTTTGTGCTTTTGCTTTCACAAGTCACAAGAATGTCCTCCGATGATATGGACACTCCCTCCCTGAGTGTGATGGCTGCTCTCTCTCTCTCTCTCTCTCTCTCTCTCGCGCTCACTCACTCATGCGTGTCCGCGCTATCTCTCTCGCTGTGCCTCAGGTGAGCGAGTACGCAAAAGCCTGACCATGAGGAAGAGCAACTCGGAGCTTGACCACTCTGTCTCATAGCCTGTTAGCTAGGACAGACAGCCAACCAATCATATAGCCAGGTAGATAGCCCACCAGCCAATCGGTGCACCCCCTTACAGCTCACCATGCCGAAGTGGATGAGCTTCAAGCTGTCGAAGGACAGCCAACGCGTGAGTATTTCTTGTAGTTGAGCGACTCAAGTTGCATTGGCTTAAGGAATCGTCAAGTTTCAAGTTGTGTAACTAAGTCGTGTGTTTGGTAACGGAGGCAGAGAGGCTGGAAAGGTTTGAGTACAAGTGCTGTGCTTTTTCTGAGCTAATTTCTACTTAAGAAAAGTCGGCTCCAGGGACCTGCTTGGCAGTGGTCTACGGTGTCTTCAGAGCTAATTCACATTCTGTCCTGATTTATAGCATTTGCTGAGATTTTGAAATAAGTATAATTTTAAAAAGCTGTGTTTCCGCAGAAGGAAAAAAATCCTTCACATTTTGACTTTTAACCTTTTAATTCGGAGGGAAGAAAGTAAAGGTTTTTATTACTGGTTTTAATGAACAGGAATTAACAATGACAAGTATATTTTGTGGACAACATGTGTAGATTGAAATACGTTCTTAGGTCATCCTGCGTGGTTAAAAGTTAGTATCTGTGGAAATTCTGTGTTAAAAGTTGATACGTGGAACGATGCCGTTGAGTATCAGGAAGGACACAGATAGGCGAGGCTGGTTTTTATTCGTGTGTTCTGTGGGATGGCAGGAGTGCCATACTGGCATGACCGTGCCCGAGGAAAGTGTCCTGCCCCATCTTCCAGTTCTGCATGCCCGTAGCTCTGTTGGATCTTCAGAAGAAGCTGGACCATCGTGGGCACCCAGACACGTATTGGCATCTGAGCTTGCGATTTGGAATGACCTCACTGAGTTTGTGTCTATTTTTACATGCATTAATTCAAAAGAGGCTTTTGTACGAAGTGACATACAAGGGGGGCAGATAATGTCTATTACGGGCAACAGCTGTCAGGAGCCAGTTTAGATGCAAGCGCTGTAGGCTGAGCTGCCAATGAGTAACAAGAAACAAGTGCCAGGAAGTTGAAGGAGCAACAGGTATACAAAACGCTCTTTAGGACCTAGCTTCAGCTATGAGTTTCTAGTAGGAAATACGTCTAAGTTCAAACACAAGCAAGCATCCAATAATTCCAAGTGTGACTATTTCTGTGGAAGTCGATAAAGTGTGAGAGCAGAGAAGGGTCAGTGGTAGGGTTAGGGTTTGTGAGTTATTCCCGTAATAGATGGTTTTCCAGGCATTTCTTGAAGGCTGTAAGGGATTCTGCAGGCCTGTTATGGTTTTGGTGTTCCAGTCCACTAGCTCATCTGGACTAGACTAGTCTCGCCTCAGACTAGAACAAGCTGTCGTTTGTAAACTCTCAGTTCCCGAGCTTCGTGCCCTGGATTTTCCGTGTGTGAATTGTGGAATTGAGTTTCTTTTCAGAGTGTGTTTAAAGATTTAAGATCACACAAAATGTAATTACGGACAAAAGTTTTAAGAGGTGACCCCATTTCTGACGTGCACCTGAGCAATGCTGCCCCCGTCATCCACCCCCCACCCACCCCTCCATGTTGCCGAGCAACGGGGCCATCATGCCTTTTCAGAGCGACCTGATACGACGCAGATGTTGGGCTGAGAGGGGAGGCCACCGTCACATGTCCGCCTGTGACGCTGGTCTCGGAGAGGGGCTGACATTTCGGGGACAAAAGCAGACTTAAGGAGTAGATGGATCCGGTGTCGGTATGGCAACTAACACCGTGGCGATGGCTGTCTTTCAGCAGCCTGGGGAAACGGATAGCGATCAATAATAACATTTAGGTTTTGTGTCAGTAGCTAATGGGTGTTTTTTGCCAAAGTGGCTTTCAGTGTCAGACTTTATTCAGGTTTAAATCTGAGTGTCTTAACAGGAGCCCGGATAAAATACCGGACGTTATGGTGACACAGCATCGCCCCTCTCAGCATTTGAACCCTTACCCTACTGGTAAATGACTGCAGCGTGGACAAATCATCTATAGACTGCCTCACCCTAAAACTGCATCCCCGTTAGGTTTCATCACAGCTCTGCATTTTGTCCTTCATTAGTGGATCAGCACTTAAAAAGGGGGCAGCTGTTTAATGGAGTGCTTCAGATTGCTCCCGTCGGTAGCCGAAACGGGAAACGATTTGAACTTGGTCGAGTTCTGTAACTCCTGAGACGCGTTCGCCTTCCTTCTGGCCTTCGCCATCTGCTCAGAGCAGCCCAGCACAGCTTCTATTCCAGGACTTTGTGTTTGGCACTTTGATCATCTCCACATATGATTGGTGTGTGCAGTGTGTAGCGCTGAGGTCACGCAAGCCTGTTTTCCGTGCTGTGGTTGTCGTGGTCTTTGGTAACCACAAGAGCACATTAGTCTCAGCTTGTCTGGGATTAGTTTCCGTAGTAAAAGATATAAAAATTCCCGTTTTTCTTGTAAAGTTAGCTTTTAAGTACCCAGAGGGTGTGAAACCCGTGAAGACTTCCAGCTGTATGTGTCGTGTGCGTGTCCAGCCTGTCTGCTCTCTGTGACAGAAATAGCGGACTAGTGGCGGGTCGCCGTAGCGCCCACGTCTGAGTAACCTTTTTGGACGTGGCTCTCCACAGTCCTGGAAGCCAGACGCTTTAGCACTTCCCGCTTCCCGGAGGGCCGTCCGTGTGCCGCTCTGGGACGTGCCGTTTAAAAAAAAAAAAACACACCCTGCGGTCTTCTGCTGTCAGTGCCGTCTTTAACAGGGCTGGGAGGCACTGGCTGAGTGAACATAGTGGTGCTGACTCGCGGGGGGGGGACAGGTAGCTTCCTGTGTTGTGCGTCACTTCTTGGGATATTTGCCCTGGATGGTCAGAGAGATTCTATACAGCTAGTCAGCTAATTCAATGAAATCTGTGATTTTACTGCCTGGAAACTGACTGTCAGACTTTTGAATGGCTGCCATTGCAGACAAACGTGTGTGAGTGTGTGTGTGTTTGTGAGTGTCTTGGGGCCGGGTGGGGGATTTTGGGCAGGGCTGGTGTCAGATGAAGTTCTATTCAGGCTACACTGTATTTCTTGCTCTTACCGTATGAGAGGAATAAAATTATTTTTCTTGCTGTGAAGTTTTCAATACAGGGTAAGAACTTTTCTTTTAGTGTTTATTGTAAAGGCAGCTTATTTGTGGTAAAGCACTTTATCTAAGGACCTGTTTTTAATAAGCCTAGATTGTGTTGACCAAATAAAGACTACATTTCATTTGAAGATTGCATTCGTATTTTCATTTGAGGACTGATACTCAGGATATTATACTCTAACAATACGCTAAAGAATTATTTTCAAGATTTCTATTCATATTAAAAATGAATTTTGGATATTTATAAGGAGAATAATTGTTTTCCCTGTCTGTTTTGTAAATTAAGTTGGGCTAAAGGAACCAGTTTAGCTTTTCCAGAATTCAGCAAAAAAGTAACCTTTTCTGTATCTAATGAATGAATCATGCTGGTTTTGCTACAGTGGTAATGTGAAATGGTTCCTCCTATCCTTGTCGGTAATACTGGTTTATGGGGTCTTGATGTTAAGGGTAGAGTGGTAAGTGGTCACCCTTCTTGGTCTTGTAATCTTCAAGAGGGTAACTGATGGATGGTGGTCTTTTTTTAAAATTTGGGCATCAAAGTTTGTACGCAATACAAGTACCTGCTGCTACCATAAGGGATGGGAGATGTCTCACAGACATTGTGATTGTGAACAGTAATACTGAGAGATGGTCTTTTTTTGTTGAATTGTTTGTCATATGAATTTTGGATGACCAGAAGGATGTAGTGTCAGACCCAGTGAGGGAACCTCCTCTTCTGACTTTTCTGTACATTTCTCTTCTGAGTAAAATGTAAGGTCAAATTAGTCAGACGTAACGGTGCTTTATAGTATAATAGCAGGCTGCAGTGCTGATTTCCTTGCTGTCTGGAGGGGCGTATCCCTGTCAGTATTTATCCCCAGATGTGTCCACACATGGAACACGTTTCTCATTTAGTATATAGCGGATTTAGCGCTTGGCTCACCAGAGAGGAGTACGTGCGTTGCGGTCAGCGCGTGGGTTGTGATCTCGCAATGATGTCTGAGTGGAATCTCAATGTCACGTTCAGCGGGCGAGACCCCGAAGGCTTGCCAACACGCTGCCGCTGCTAGTGCGAGACAGGCGGTGAGGCTGGAGTCGTGTGTAAATGGAGGGCGGGGGGGTGACGTCATGGATGCGTAAGTGAAAGCAGGCTTTTTGGGAAGAGGGAACAGCATGTCCGACTGAACCCGCAGGAGCAATGGATTCCGCAGCTGGGAGCGGGGGGAGCGACTCGGACCCGACAGACTCCGTCATCGGAGCCAGAGCCAGCTGTCAGGGAATTCCGCCTTCCAGGCGACCCCCACTCCGCCCACTCCCCTTTTCCCTGGCGACCCCTCTCTGCCCACTCCCCTTTTCCCTGGCGACCCCTCTCTGCCCACTCCCCTTTTCCCTGGCGACCCCCACTCCGCCCACTCCCCTTTTCCCTGGCGACCCCTCTCTGCCCACTCCCCGTTTTCCGCACCTCAGCGGGTGGCTGGACATCAGCTCGCCAACCGTGTCCCCGTGGGTCTAGTGGAGTCTGTGATTTTTGGGAGTTTTACTTGCAGGGACTCATTAGGTCACTTGGAAAGGGAACTTGGAATGAACCGCAAGGAAGAGAATTAAATCCCTCGTGCCGAGTGTCACGGCTGCCTTCTGCTTTGAGCACCATCCTCAGTTATTTCGTCTTCCCAGCGATTCGCCCGGATTTGCACATGGCTGAATTATCACCAGGAAAAAAAAACCTTTTTGCTAATAGTTATGTAATCACTTGTTTTGTTCAGTTACTTGTGTGATAAGGAGTCTATCGAAAGCAATTCTGTTCCTCCGTACGTTTGCCCATCTCCTGCTTGTTTGTGGAGAGCTAATGTTGCCTTATTCCTCAGTGATGAAGTAGCTCAGTCGCCTGTCTGTCCATGTTGGGGTCGGCTGTCCTGTATGGCATTCATGCTGTTGTGGCCTGGTATAGTGGGTGGTGGAGGGAGATGATTGAGGTCTGCATCTGCCTTGCAGGTGTCAAATTATCCCTCTGGATTGGTGAGGGAAAACTCAGCCAAAGAGCCGGAGAAGAAGACTTGAAGACAGGGGAAGCGTTTTATGCTGACAATGCCCTGTGCAATCGATTAAAAAGGCATTGTCTGAGATTATCTGGAAATACGTTTGATGTGAACAGTTTCCTCTCGAGTCTGTTGATATAATATACTGTGTTGCTGTTCCCACCCCTAATTCAGACCGTGTGTTAAATCCAGCACTTTCAGAGGGAGATATGGTGGTATCTTCACACCAACGTAGGTTTCCGCTCAGCATCTCTGCCCTTTGAACCTGTTGAACTCCTCGGTTACCTGCGTTGCAAGTACTATCTGATTCTATTAAGGGTATTAAGAAGGTAAAGTATGCTAAAGAGGGACACTCTATACCATAATGTTCAGGATCAAATGGGTGGAACATTCTAGAACAGAGCAGAGATTGAAAGGAAGTAAGACTTTCAATGGAAGGTGCAGCATCTTTTCAGTGGCCAATAGAAAGCACCAGGAGAAAAGCCAGGGAGGGACATCTGAGGATCAGGTTTTCAGGTGTCAGGGGGAATATGACCCCCCCCCCCCCCTTGAAGATCCTATTCACTGTACTGTCTGGGAGAAAATGGCAGAGGTCTTGCTATAGGCTTGGTCTTTGTCTCTGGGTAATGCGGACTGGACCGGAATGCTGTGGTCTTACCTAGACAGAACTCTAACTGAACACTTATCAGTTCTGTAACTGAGCTGTGAAAATGGCATATTTACAAACACTATAATCCTGGGGGTGGTTTAAAGAGGACAGACGTGGTTCTCTGTTCTTACAGGGGGAGGTAAGTCGACCTAACGATCAGCCAACAGGGATCGCATGGAATGTACCCAAGGTGCCGCACTTCACAGAATTAAGAGCATTTATACCTGAATTCCAGGGTGTACGTTGTATATTGAATTATTCACTGTTTGGACAGTAACGGTGTCTGGCCTGCTGCTGCCTGTGGGGGTCAGGGATTGGTGTGGCTGCTGTGATGCATCGGCAGTGCCGCTGGGCGTGATGGTGACGACATGACGCTTCAGCCGGTCAGGATCCCCACATGCAGAGCCATGCTGCCTCCTGCAGCCACACCTTGGGTTATTCGCTCCCAGTAACTGTTAGGAAGCATCTGGGGTTTATAATCTTAATCTGTTGAGTTTAAACTTTAAAGGCCTGTCAATCTGGGCTGTTTAGTAAGTAAATTTATCATGAAAACATGGTGCTACAGCAATTCTAAGAGGAATGGATGCTTTGCTGCGTCCTTTCTAAGCATTAAGGTGTGTGTGTGTGTGTGTGTGTGTGTGTGTGTGCGCAGACATGCATCATAGCACATATTTGTGCCAGCACTGTTGGA
>JABFEB020000035.1:20078957-20089459 GCA_019775895.2 Stomatorhinus ivindoensis | reverse complement strand
CACAGTGACTCAGCTGTTCGGACATCTAGTGGGAGTTCATTCCACCAACTTGGTGCCAGAACAGAGAAGAGCCGGGATCACAATCTTAATCTTCTGTGTCAAATGCAGCCAGTCTGTCGCAATAGGTGATTAAATGCTGTCAGTCAAACTGGCCAGCTGGGGCGCCATCATCGGAGAGGGTGATGTTGTCCCACCGTCTCCCTGTGTGCCGCGTTCAGATGATGCCTGATCACACCTGCCTAGCTGGCGGCCGTTTCCTCTTTGCAGTTTCCTATTCCAGAAATAGCAGCGTGCCAGTTGTCAATGATTCTTTGTTGGGGGACAGTGGGGCCGGCTGGCCGCGGCGAGAGCTTCATCTTCCATCTTTTTTCTCATGCCGCTCTTGGAACAGCCTGTGTTTCCTCCTGCAGAAGCACGTTCTTGCATGTGAAAATTCACATCCGAGTCCACAAGGTCATTCCTGCTGATTGAAGTCCTGTATTAACTTCTGACATATCGTCTGCTGTAATGTTACAATCTGAACAAGGGTCTGCATTGTTGGTTTCCGCCCTGCTCACGTCACTATAAACATCCAGCCGTTGTTTTTGCATCGGAGTTCATGTCATATTCACCGAAGTTATAACACTAATCCCCTCTAAAGGAAATACCTCATTCACCTTTTTATAGTTCTACTTGATGCTCCTCAGCATGATTTACGGCCAATTGTTTTCATTTATCCCCCCTCCCCAAACTATGGAGGTTGAGGATTTGCGTTCACCTCAGTACCCAGGGCTCGCCCACAGTGTGCTGGAGCCACATCTCCGTTTCACCTTTTCTCTGAGGAGGTGTTTATGCAAATTTGTTGGGCAGGCCGGCGCTCCCTGTCCATCAGATCCAGCTCATTTGCATGGAGTCCGGACGTTCCTAAGTTGCGATGCAAAGGAAAACCAGCGGATGACCTTGTAGCGGGAATGGAAATGTGGAAACACAAAGCAGCGTTTCTCAGATAGCTGGGGTGAGCTTCTAATTTAAGTTATGATTGTCCAATAAGAGTTTAGATAAGGATCCTTCCTATTGGACAACCATGACTTCTAGCTTAAGTTAACCCAGCTAACTGAGAGATCCTACTTTGTGGAGCACCCCTCAGGACTATATTTACAGAGTAATACTAGTAATTACTAGTAATCTGGGTTGGTTATGATGGAACAGACTAAAATATCCTAAGTCAGGCTAATAGAGGGCCCATGGCCTGCATGTCTTCACTTTTTGACAGCCTTGCATGGTCTTATCCAGCAAGTGAAATACCTGCAAGTTTATGACCCATTTTGAGGTAGATGGAGAGGTCATTGTACTGAGTGAGTCCCCCAGTGGTGTGTGACAGTCCTGTTCCTGTCCCGCCAAGAAAGGTACATCATGCTGGAACTGGCGGTCACCTGGAGATAGAGCATCCAGATATCTCTGATGGCCTCTCCGCATCCAGGTAGTGAGGGGTGATGTAGGACCCCAAGCCAGGCCCTCAATATTAAGCCTGATTTGCAGAATTACTTCAATTCCATGGCTTTCCAACTTCAGCTCTGGAAAAATTGAGACTGCTCTCTCTCTCTCTATCTATATCTATATCTATATAATAATTTTAAATGTGCTTTTTTGAGTCTTGGTTTAACCCAGACTACACTGACCACCAGGTTGCTTCCAGGTTCAAAACTTCTGAGATGGCAATACACAAGAACACAGGAGACACTGGCAGTGACCAATAGACCAGCCAGGCAGAGGTGGCAGAGATGACCGTTAACTTATCCAACAGTTTCTCATGAAGGATGTGATGAAGTGACCTTCAAAAGGAATGGGAAACATTAGAAGTCCAATAAAGCAGGGAAGAAGCCCTTCATTAATGAGAATCTGGGTTTGCAAAAAATGTATATCTCACAGACGCACACCCATAAATTTAAATGAGTGAAACAAACCAAATGTGCTGTGGTCCCTTAATTTCTTCCAGAGCTGTATGCGTGAGCAGTTACATAAGTAAATAAAACTGGAAGGAGAATGAAGATGAATGTCTGTCACAGACCTGCATATTGTTTTGGCAAATGGTAGAACTTCATTTGTATGTTAAATAATATTCAAATGAGAGGATGGTCACTGCATAACACTGCAGCCTCACACCATCATCACTGGAGGCCCCCTTTCCATTTTCTGTTTTTTTTGGCCACTCCAGTTTGCCCGTAGTCGAAGTTAGGCTAATTAGCGTCTCTAAATTAGCTGTAGTGTATGAGAATGAATAGGTGTCCGTGTCCTGTGCTGGAGCGGCTCGTCGTCCTGGGATGAGCTCCAGCCCCCATGTGACCCGGAAGCAAGGATAATATTTAAGCGAATGTTCCTTCATTAATATCTGATCAGTCAAGGCCAGTGGTCACCCAGTTGGCGGACTCTGCTCCACGTATGGCCTGAATTACGATCCAGACCAAACAACGGCTTGAAATTTTTCTGTTTGGATTCCACACAACTTTATTGTGGGGGGGACTCCCCACCGTGGTTGGCAAACTTTTTCCAGGCCTTTTTGACTGGTGGAATTTGTCCCTTGGGGGGAAATGACTGGGGGCTTCTGGTGGGACCTGGCAGGATCACCGGTCCGCCTTCATTGATGGTTGCATCCCCTTTTATTTCATCATGCCCTGCTAGGGAAAAACCAGGCAAAGCTTCAGGGATTTGTTTTGAGAGGTTTTGTGTGGATATTTACTGGGAGTGGTTTATATTGTAATAGTTGCTCTGGGTGTTCTCCCACCTGATTGGCTGTAGAACCTCACTGGAGTCTTTGTTTAAAAGGGTGTAACTTGAGACGCACTAAGTGCATGTGTGTCAGCGTGCGGCTTTTTTTTTTTTTTCTTTTCCTCTTGCACATTCACACGGGTTGGTGAGCTGCACGCTGTTTGACCTGCCCCTTCTGCTGGCACCGCCCACTAACCTCCTACAGAATATCAGGCACAGCAGAGAGCAGGCACTGGATGCCGGCACTGCACTTCTGCTTGTGGATATCACTGCTCGTGCGGCGCTCTGTTTCTCGTGGCTAACCTCCCCCCCCCACACCACCCGCCTCTTACCATGAGATCATAACCGGGCAGGATGAAAGGCGGAATGGGATGCTGTTCTTGCCACTGGTGCTTTGGATGGACCCTGGAGCACTGCTGCTGCTGCTCTGCCATTGCCGGTGCGTTACTCGCTCCCACTGCTGCTAGATTCCTCCAACTGGGACAGGGTACCCAAGCTCTGCATTTGGTGAGAGCTGCCCTTTGTCGGGCCACGGAGCTCAGGGTCCAGAATTCGTGCGAGGTGCACTGGATTTGGGGATGGCGCTCAGGTTCCGGAATGGATTTGAGCTGCATTTGATTTGGGCTTGGATCTCGAGTGTTGGAATGTGTGTGCACGGTTCCATGACTTGACCGTTCTCATTCAATGAATGAATGTTATGCACTTTGTACGTTGTGTTGATGTGTAATTTACTGCTGGGAATGTTTGTTTGTTTATAATAATTGTTGTCGTTGTTGTTGTTGTTGTTTTTATTATTGCATAGACCTATAGCCTCAAGGAGTGTGTGCACATATGCTTATGTATTAAATATTAGGAAGATACATCTAGCACCTTCTGTGATTTGGGGTTTCATCTCTTCAGTCCCTTTGGACTCTGTAGTTCATCTTCAGCCTTGGGCCTGGCATGAAGCCTGATGTATCTGCACGGACTGCCGGAGACTCGGCTGGGTGGCTCTGTCATGTCGGTGGAGGCTATAGTGTTCCCATCTCTGTCCAATTTGCTGTCTGTCGCGAATGGTGCAGGAAGACTGGTGGCGAGTACCTCGCCCTGCCAGGTGCAGCTAGGCGATCTTGCCCGGCGCCACGATGCCAGTGAAGAGAACGAGGGATGTATGCGGTCCAGGTTGCAGACAACAGCTCAATGCAAAACAGTTTGGCGTTCAACTCACATTTGCCTCTGTTTTGATGATTATGGAAAGTTTCTTTGAAAGGGAGGTGGGACGTGTTTATTTTGCAAGATGTTATTTTGTCACGGCTGTCAGTGACGATGAGGGAAACCCTAGGTATGGGGACACAGGATGTAGACGTCCTGCAGACCTGTGGTATGTCCCTCGTGGGACTTTTTGGGACTCGCTCCGTCATTTGTCACACGTCGGGTTCCCTTCACATTTTCTGACTAAACTGAAAGTTAGACTTTTTTTATATGCAGAACAGCAGGTTCCCTTAAAATCTGTTCAGTTGCTGTTGCTGTTATTGTTGTTAGGAGTTGTCAGAAACGGGAAATGGGAATCCACTGGTGTGGGTGTGAAAGATTATAAAACTCGGAGTAGCCACGCAAAAGTCGTGGGTGGAAACGGTGGGTGGAACTGAGCTGTAATCTTGGGAGCAGAGCCGTGTGTCATAGGCTGGTGCCGCCCAGTGGGAAGGCGTGGGGATGATGGACAGACCGGTCGGTCAGGTTTCCATACGGTACAAGGCCATCTGTCACACGTCGGCTCCTGCAGCCAGGAGCTGTCCCGCTCCTTGGTCTCCTGCTGTGGGAGAGGTCACTGGCTCAGTTTTCCTCATCACCAGGAACTTGTGTTGGTAGCTAAACATGAGACAGCTCGTGTGAGTAAACTCAGACTAGGAAGGTCGTAATGGTATGATAAACGAACCCCCCCACCGATACTCCACACCCTTGTTTGTGCATAATTACATCTTGCATAAATAATGTGAAGAAACCAACAATCTGTAATTATGCCCTTTATGTTGTAATGAGTAGCCATTTAGGCTTTAAATATCACGCATTTAGAAGGGAAATCTCTCCAACTTCAGTTTGGTCCTGTATAAATCACTTGCTTTATGCTTCTCCATGTGTACCATACCTTAATTGTGAAGAGAACCCAGTGAGTGTCTTGTTTTTTTACGTTCCGTCGAACATCCCAGGCTGGTGTTGTGGGATGTTATGGAATGTTGGTAGGAGAGCATGTTTTGTCCAATGGGCTGAGACTAGAGTCTCTTGGGGAAGTTGTCTGGCTTTCCTGTGGAGATCATCATGTCCACCAAATGGTCACTAACTACATGTGGTATTTCTGTCTGAAATGGTTAGGGTTTGGGTCAGTCGTGGTTCTTTGCCTGCTGTTCCCTGAAAAGCCCAGGTTATTGCGGGACTGACTGTGGGGGCAGGTAGCATCCAAGGTTAATGCCCGACTGCTTGTTCTGTCTCTCTTGCTTTTAGTCTTTGCCAGGATAGTATGGTGTTTCTGTTCTTGCTCTGATGTTTGGTTGCAGGCGTCCAGTGCTGTGTGACCTACAGAGTTATTTGGACCTCTCTCTTCATGGCAGCAAATGCAAATTACTGTGAAAAAATAAGAAAACGCTAATAAAAAGGCAGTAGTTCAGACAGAAATTGTCATCTTGCAACTTCTGATTATCAAAAGCAGAAGCCAAATGCAAGCTATGGGGAGGGGAATAGAAGCTTTAAATGTGCTGAAGGTCATTGATGAAACATCGTATCTGACACGCACAGTTAACAGATAACATTATCAGTCAGCTGGGAGAAAAGTGCTGGAAGCTGTCGTCTGCTTGTAAAAGCAAAGCCCTGGGGTCTTGTCAGTACGCACAATGCTCCCAATAAAGGGTCTTTAATTTCTCTGGCAGGGCCATGTAGTTTAGAATATGTGCTATTGTTTGCAGATAATTACGCCTGGAATAGCTACCTAGTCCGTAAATCTAGCATGGTCGCTTGCTTCCAAAGACTGACATGGTGTGTTTCCCTTTCGGAAGGGAATTAGTATCCTTCACGCCTTTCTGTTGACTGTTCCTTAGAATACTCATCCCTCTGGTAGGAAATATTCCAAATTCTCTTCCATTGAGAGCATGGTCCCAGCTTGTTTTGTGACTTGTTTACGCTGATGTCCATTTGCGTTAAATAGATCCATTCTTCCACAATCCCATTTCAACATCTTTTCCGTTCTAACCTGGGAATAAGGAAGTGGCCTTCAGTCTTGCTTTCGTGCTCTGTTTGGCCAGTCCATCCACACTGATCTGAATGCTTCTTTTGAAATTGGTAGGTGTTTCTGCTTTCTCCGTGGCCCTATTTCCTTTAAACAGGGACATTTTTCTGAAAGGCAGATGCACAATGAAAAGAAGTGATTTTGATCATCTGTTTTTAGGTCTTTGTGTTTAGTGAAAACAACTCCGTATTGTGTGCGGGTCTCTGTGCATTTCTGCCTGGTGCGGGCCTTCTGTGTCTCAGCAGGGAGACGGAGCTAGTGGCACACTTCTACCCCTCACTTTTTTCCATGCTGAGTGTAGCTGGATGGGGCCATATGGCCAGCAGGTGGCGTATTGGTCAAGGAACCACAGACCAAACATCTGCTAGCTGATAATCGTCTTTGGGATGTGCTGTCGGCCAGCCGTCTGAAAAGTGTAAAACTGTTAGGTGTAAATTTGTTTTTGTATCAGAGCTTTACTGTAAATCCGCCACAGAATCCAGATGGAAAATCTGACCTGTGACGTGGGGGGGAGCATGGAACGACCCGTTTCTAATGCGCCGCAGACGGTACTTGTGCGCTGTCGTCAGGTGCAGGGCAGTGTGAGGCTTCCGTGACGCAGTCCTCCAAGCACCACCTTCCCGTCACGGGGTCCCTGACGCAGGGCAGCCGTCAGCCGCTTCTCGCAGCGTTGCGTCCCTCTGTAGATCTGACGGGGCTTGGCGGCGAGCGGACGTGACCCGATTCTCCCCGAAGCCAAAAAGGAACATTGTGGGCTCTGAGAGGAGGGAAGCGGTGACCCCATTCTACCCCCCCCCCCCCCCCCCCTGTACGAGACAGCAAAAGGGCCCCATTCACAGCATCAATGCAGCATTTCATTGGTTAATTGCACAGTGTTCGCGGCTCTGCTCGCCAGTTCCTTTGAGCAGCGGACAGTGACTCTGCTCTCTCTCCATCGCATCCCATTGTACGGCTGCCTGGTCTACAGAGCTGTTCTCGGGGGCACTGCCGTACGGTACAAGGTCATCCATTCAGCCACATACTTCCTAGTGGAAAGAACTAGGCAGCATGGCTGTGTAGCTGTGGTCTGGCCTGAGTTAGACACCCCTTAGCCTGCAGGACTGGTTACCTAACCAGGCAATTTTATACTTCATGTCCCTGGTCATCTGCTCCAAGTTCAAGGGCTTCTTGCTTTGCGTTGCTGTTTCTTACTGTTTTTAACCCCCTTTTAATTCTTAATCCACCACAGCCACCCTCCCCAGCCCAGGTCAGCGATCTCGGCTCATTTCCTCTCAGCAGATACTTTTGCACAAACAGTGTATGTGGACGCCTCTATAAATTAGAGGAATTGCCAAATTAAGCCACACCGATTGTTGATAGATGTATATAATATATACATAATATATAACACAGTGACATAATGTCTTACAACAAACATTGTCAGCTAGATGAGTGCTTGTACAGGAGAGGTTCGTGACTTTCCACTCGTCACCATTATAGGACGCCAACTCTCCAACTCGTCACCATTATAGGACACCAACTCTCCAACTCGTCACACCGCCTTTCTGCCCTGCTGGAGCAGTTCTGGTCAACTACAAGTAATTGTGAAGATCAAAATGTGAGGGTGCAAATTCAGGTGTGAAGATGTCGACATCACAGACCCACCCTCAATGGCCACAAGGCCCCCCAGAAATATTCTGACGTCTAATGGAAAGCCCCCCCATAAGAGTAGTGGACTGATGATGTCGTGATCTTGCACACGCTGGTGGCTGCATACTCTTGGCCATGTAGCGTGAGATGGACTGAAAGCAGAACCTTGCGTTGAAGATCTGCTCAGCTTCTGTCCTTTGACCTACAGCAGCCTTGCTCACGTGTGCAGCAGAATAGGTTTCCCGGTGTAAGACGTTCATCATAATACCTAAAGAACAGACTTCATTTGTTAACCAATACTGGTTGCTGTCCACCCTGCCGGGAGCAGAGCCTGGCGGTGGCTGAGAAGCGCGGCTTCGCTTTGGGTTTATCTGCTCTCCGCACATGGGGCTGACTAGGCCTCACCGCTTCCTGTGTGTGTGACTCGCCTTCTCTCGTGCTCCGTTCACCGGGCAGACTTACAGAAGCCAAATCCTGCTCACCGCAGCACAGCGTCGCCCCCATAGCCCTTAGCGGGCTCATCGTTGGGGTGGTTAATAGGTGACCCGATTAACAGAGTCCGGTAACACAGTAACTTGGAGTGTTTGCGAACAAATTCTTGACCGCTTAACTTTTCATGGAGTTTCTAGGATCACACCTCTTGGTTGCATTTTTGCTAGCCGGGGCTCCTCTGTCTTGAATTACAGCATGGTGTTATATGTATGATATTATTCATCATTGCCCTATGACGTAATTTCTGTGCACCTGTCTGGAGTTATGTGGAGAGAAGGGTGGGGCTCCTTAAGGTGTCTCCCGCCTTTAATCAATGCAGCTTCTCTCACTCGCGCTGAAGCGACGATTGTGTTACTAGACCTTCCTAATCACTCAGTCAGCCACTTTACTTTGTCACCCACCTTCACATACCAAGTGTGAATTTGGAGAGTGTCGAATCTTAAGTCTCCACGCTGTTCATATGGTTGCTTGTTCTGCTGGATGGCGTCACGGGTCAAGCAGATTATGCTCTGAAACAGGGGTTTGTTTCAGTGTAGTTGAAATAAAATGGGCAGACACAGCTTAATGCTCTTGATTTAATGCCCTTGAGCAGAGTGTTTAAATGACTCCAGTGGAAGCGTCTGGCTTTTTGATAAAAAAAACATGTATGTGTGTCTATATTTCTGTGTCTGTGTTTCTGTGGCCACGTCCAGAGCACTGTGGCTTGTTAAAGTGCTTTCAGCTGCCTCTTCTGGTACCATGTAAAGGCTTTAGGTAACAGAGGTCTCTGCATAGCATGGGAGTAGGCCAGCGGCTTGGCTGTTAAGGAGGAGGGCTATGCTGTGGAGTGGTCCAGCCGCCACGCCATTGGCCCGCCGTGGTCCGGCCGCCACGCCATTGGCCTGCCATTGGCCTACGAGAAGGATCGTCACGCTGTGCTCCAGGCTGAAGTAATGAAGTCCATCTGCATGCCGCTCCGCCCTATCTGCGGGGGCAGGGGGCTCATCTCCATACCCAGCGGCAGCAGCCTGGTGCGTGCGAGACCGTGTTTGTGTTGACCAGTGTTGTGCATTGAGTTTGACCCATTCATTAGGCTACGTCGTTCTAAAGATGTGCGTTTGGTAGCCGGTTTTGTTGCGGGGATGGTGTTTGGGGTACATGAACACCGCGGTTCCGCTAACATTTCTGGGCCGGACTTGTTCAGGGCCCCGGAGTAGATGGAACAAAGCCTGCCTGTTCAGCATTGTCAGGGGAACAGCAGACAAAGCGGGGTGCACAGGGAGTTACGGGCACGTCTGGGGGGCTTTCAGACTCAGTCGGCACTCATGTCCTTGTAAGACCTGCCCTGGACAGGATGCTGACCAGAACTGTGTGATGCAGGGATGGGAGGAAGGAGGAGGACTGCTTGAAAGAGAGGAAGGGTATCGGGCTGCAGCGTCGTATGGGCCCGGGTATCTGGGTCACATTTTCTGGGCTCAACTATTTCGGTCTGGTGCTAAAACGCAGCTGAAGTGAGGGAATGCTCTCTCCCTCCTTTTCAAGACTCTCGTTTTCTTATGACTCACTAACACACTTTCTTATGATGTCAGACAGGAAGCAATTTCCCGAAAGGTAAATGGTCCCATAACCATATGGGGCAGGGTTGTCGTCGAACTGGTCAGGGAGACGGGAGACGATGATTTGCAGAGCACACGTCTGATATTGTTCCGGTGGGGTGGGGGGGGTGAAGCCCCCCTCGCTGCAGGGATGTGCTCTTCACCCGGCCCTCATGTGACTGGCTGACTGCGAGGACAAGCGTGTCGTTCATGACTCACGGCACCGCCTGCCTGTGGAATCTGGGGGAGGGGAAATCGCACGCAGTCATGTGCTCTGTGACGGGAACCAGGTGGCGAGATAAGGTTCTACCACTGAGCTGCGCAGCTTCCAAACTGAGTGAACAGAAGCACAGAGCTTGCTGTTATGCCTTAATTGTTATGCCTTAATTGGGAGAGCGCGCATGCAGCTGCATGGGCAAGATTTCGGCCTGTTCTGCTTTTGGTGCTTATCGGGGCCTCTGCGCTTGGCTGGCTCCAGTGAAACCAGTGAAAAGGCTTGTCATATGCATGACAAGCATGGTGACCCTAACCTGCATTTAACGGGGCTGAGATTCAGCAGGAGCATTAACCCCCCCCCGGGATGTGTGTCAGACTTGGGGTGTATTCCACTTCATTTGCATTTCGTGATTGCTACTTCACCATTTGATTATGAAGCAAAGTTCTTTGCAGTTGTTTTTCTTTATATGTGGTGATATATGACATAAAGGTTGTAAAACAATGGTGTTTGTTTTATATACAGTATTGTTCAAAATAATAGCAGTGCAATGTGAATAACCAGAATAATCCAGGTTTTTAGTATATTTTTT
>JABFEB020000035.1:20068550-20078857 GCA_019775895.2 Stomatorhinus ivindoensis | reverse complement strand
ATGCAGTGCGTCTCTTTATGTGCTGCATGCAGTGCGTCTCTTTATGTGCTGCATGCAGTGCGTCTCTTTATGTGCTGCATGCAGTGCGTCTCTTTATGTGCTGCATGCAGTGCGTCTCTTTATGTGCTGCATGCAGTGCGTCTCTTTGTGCTGCATGCAGTGCGTCTCTTTATGCTGGATGCAGTGTGTCTCTTTATGCTGGATGCAGTGCTTTTAAGACGCCATCCCCGTTTGTGCTCTTTCAGAGAACTACTCAGTCGGCGGCTCTGAGGCCAAGACAGACTCTGTGACCACCCTGCAGCCGCAGGCCTCCGTCAGCTCCATCCAGACCAGCTCGCCGGGCTCCAAGCGGCCCAGCAACACGCTGAAGAAGTGGCTGACCAGCCCCGTCCGGCGCCTGAGTCACGGCAAGGCCGACAGCGCCGTCAAGAAAGTGGTCGGCAAGCCCAAGAAGCGGGAAGGTCGCAAGAGCATCGACCTCGGGCCCAAGTTTGAGCAGGACGAGGGTGCCGACGAGGTAACTGGGGCCACGGATCTCCTCCCCCCGCATGTGCACCATGAGCTGATTTCTGTCCCATGCTTGAGGCTACTCGGGGGGGAGTTATGTGTCTTCTATGCCAGTTATCTGTCCCCTTGTCCTAAAGATGGCTGACTCCAGCTCTCTGTAGGTACGTCTCATAGCTAAACAAATTCCAACTAAATATAAGTTCATGTGGTTCGTGTGACCAGAAGCCGATTTTGGTTTGGCCAATTTCTGTAGAACCTCATTTGCATGGAGCAGAATATAGTAAATGAGGAAGTTTGATCGTTGGAAGGTAGCTGGCCTTCCTGGGGCATACCAGTTGCTCCCTAAAAGGTCACACTTTCCCTGGTTTTGTCCCTCTATCTTGTACTGCCCCCCCCCATCCCCACCTCCCAGTAGCTGCCTCAAACCAATGGTACTGTGTGCTTCAGCTACACAGCCTTTATGACGTCAATCTATCTGACCACTGAGCAAATAACGTTTCATTAACGCTCCTTGTTTTCGTAATGAGCCCCTGGAACATTCTGAACTACGACGTATGCGGAAAATTCTCGGGCGGGTCACCTGACCTCAGGCAGGACACGTCATGACACAGTTGGACGTGTCCTTGTTTATGTGGTCAAACCCCTTGCCCCTGGCTGGGGTTGCGTGTGCCTGTCAGCTGAGTTACACACATCCTGTCCTTTGTACTGGCGCCCCCTTCAGGCCTGGGTGTCTTCACGCATAAGGGATGGCTCTCTGTTCTCAGTGACAAAGGGCCTGCTCTTTGGTGGATCTTGTGATAGTGGTTTTTTAAAGGTGTTTTGAATTGAAATTGCCTTTCTTTGGGAATTTAGATTCTACTTGTAAATGACCATAAATTTAGATATTCTTATTTGAGAATAATTATGCCTTTTTCTTTGCAACTGCATTTTCTGTGGTCACTCTTTTGAAGGTATTTCTAGCATGGTATCGCTGTGATACCATCTGTAACTGGGGCGAAAGCCTTGTCTTTCTATTCCTGCTCTTAATACATGTGATTTATCACACAAAGATGCTGTTTAAGGCATTTTTGCATTTCAGATTTCAGCAGCACTGCAAAACATCTTTTTTTTTTTAAAAAACATTCTTAGCAGATGTATTTATCGAGAAGAGTGAGAAAGTCAGATCAGGGCCTTGCAAATCACTCAGCAGACCCCAGGATTTGAACCAGTAACCATCCGATCATTAGCCTGCTGTCCTTACCTTAGAGCATCGCAGCACTGTTATGCAGACGGCACACAGTTATACCTTCCACTCAAGCTGTGTGAAAATGGTGACCTTCCACAATCCCTACTGTGTGAGGGATGTGCAAAGCTGGATGTCATACAATTTCCATAAACTAAACCAAGACTATTTGATTTTATTACGCAGCACTTTTTTGGACACCTGCTGTCTTGTAAATGTGCAGTAAAATATAGGTGACTTGACTCGACTTGACTTACCCACTGAGCCGCACAGCACCCTAGCAGTGCGTGTCCCTGTTTGCAGCCCCAGACTGAGCTCGTACAGCTGTTCCATCCCCTTTGATGGTAAACCAATCCCTTTTTCTGGCTCCTCTCGGCCTTTGATGCCAGTGATTTCCATCTTTGCTTTGCATGAAATGAATGGCTGCTCCACAGTGGCATCTAGTCTTTCTGGAAATGCTCTGCTGTGGGATTCAATAGGACAAAAGAGGGCCTGTCATGTGGGGCAGAGTCAGAGGACGGCCCGGCGGGGGGGGTCGACGTGCCCTCTGACCTCCCCCCCACCCTGTGCCTCTGGTCTCTTGCAGAGGGCCAGGAGGGAGGGCACACTGCCTAAATCTGCGTCCGGCATGCAGAGCGGGGGGGAAGAGGAGCTGGAGGACGAGGCGCACACCCCCCTACCTCCCCCCATGGAGATCATCAAGGATCCGTCGTCCCAGGAGGAGAAGGTACGTCCCCTTTAGGGTTCTATGCTGCCGCCGCGTCCTCTAGCTTTTTTTTGTTCCAGTTTGTTCTAAGCTTATCAGAAGCGGTTCTGGGTTCTGTATCGGTTCCCAGCAGGTCAAACCACACAGTAACTGGATAATTCTGCCCAGTGTGGGGTCTCCTGCGGGCACCGGTCCTCACAGAGCAGGGGTGGGGTGGGGTGGGGGGGCATTCTCCTGCTGCTCTTATCTATACGCATTTATCTGCTGATGCTGCCGCCTTGCAACTGTGTGGATGAGTGAGGTCCAAGACGGTGATGCCCAGACCTGCGCCCGGTGATGCCCTGCTACCCCCCCCCCCCGCCCCCCGTACTAACTGGGCTGATCTCCAGGCCTGTCTGACTATCCACACCTATCCCCCCCAACTCCGCCCGCATCTAACAGCTCCTCTCTCCCCCCCGGCACGCCTGCCCACCCTCCTGCCCCTCTCTTGCCCATCCGCTCCGCGCAGTCTGCCGCTTTGCTTGCCGCGCGCCAAAGCTCCGTCGAGATCCCCAGTGCGGCCGAGCTGGTCAGCGCCATAGAGAGGCTGGTTCAGACCAAGACGGTGAGTGCAGCTTCATGGTAGATCCTCCCATTCAAATTTATAGGGAAATGACGGCTTGCTTTCTTATAGTTCTGCTTAAACACGCAATGCTGTCACCCTGCCCTTGTTCTTAATTAAATGCTGCATCGCAGTCCTAGTTTAAATCCTAAACCGGTTCATCTGAAACCGATCGGACGGTTTCCCTCCTGCAGAGCCTGGAGCCGTACCCGCGGCTTTGTACGCTGACCGCACCCGCCGAGCAGCCCACCATGGCGCCCAAGAACCCAGAGGCAGAGCAGCGGGCCAAGGCTCTGCGCGGCCGCATGTAAGGGCCGCCCTGTCCCCGCCCCCTGGCCCCAGGCCCCGCCCCCTGGCCTCACCCCCCTGGGGATCTTTTCTAATTTTTCTCACCAAGAGAAATCAATATGAATCACAGGATGGCATCACATCATGACCCAAACCAGACTTTTGTAATATTTAACGGTGTGTAATAATGTCTCGTCCACGAAAATGAGCAGCTGCGCTAACATGCACCGTGGGCGTTCGCACAGCTAGCTGCTGGATTTCGATGGCGAGCTGGTTTTCGTTAGCCACCGCGTCGCCCTCTGCTGGCCATTCTGTCACTGCCGTCCCTTTCATTGGCCCTGGTGATGCTTAAAGCTCTGCCCGTCAACAGGTTTGTGCTTAACGAGCTGATACAGACCGAGAAAGATTACGTAAGGGACCTGGGCATCGTGGTCGAGGTGAGTCACGTGAGCTGGTCAGCATAACCTAAGGTCACAAGGTCACGTCACACTTCATGTTGATGATGAACTATTCCCACTCACCGCCCTGACTACCCTAGGTCTGTTACATCCTTACTAGTCACTGTCCTTGTAAAACCCTGTTGGTGTCAAACATCTGTGTTATGTGAGCCATCTGCAGATACCCTGAGCCTTATCTGAATGCATTTCCCTAGTGAGTTTGTCTATGCACGTGTGAGCATACACAAGTGCTTCTAAACTTACATTTTTATTCATGTTTCTCAGAAAAGTAGATGTAGATTGTACAACTGTGCTATCAATTTAAAGATTTGAAAAATCATAGATCCACTGAAGCCAAAATAATAGCTAAAAAACGTATTTAAATATGCATTAAATATATTAAGTCAGCTTTAGTGATGGGCAGGGTTGTTAATGTTTGCGTTTGGATGTCTTAGGGCTTCATGAAGAGAATAGAGGAGAAGGGAATTCCCGAGGACATGAAAGGAAAAGACAAAATAGTCTTTGGTAACATCCATCAGATCTTCGACTGGCACAGGGAGTACGTCAGCAGTGCACACTTCTGCAGTTTGTAGCCCACAGTCTTTAAACCTTAAATAATTTGTTTCTTTTCTCTCCTTGCAGTTTTTTCCTGGGTGAACTGGAGAAGTGTCTTCAAGACCATGACCGGCTTGCGGAGCTTTTCATAAAACACGTATGTGGGAGCATGGGCTACGGGCCCGCCATTTTTATGTTATTTATTTATGTTTGTTAAGAGCATCCAATCAGGCTGTAGGCCTCCCGTTCCAAATACCCCTCTCGTGCGAGGCCGGAGCCTGCTGTCCGCCTCCTAATTCTACAAGCACTTGTCGGATTCCAGGCCAGTTTCCGTGGTCCATTCCAGCAGTGAATGTTAATGTGCCACAGGTGGACTTCGACCCAGACGCTCTTTGAAACGCCTCTTATATTGGTCCCGGTTTGACTATGACACTTCTGTTAGCTAACACGCTTAGCGGACGCCTTATCAGAAGTCTGTGTGTTTTACTTTTCCAAAGGGGGATGCGTAACCAAAGGCTTGGCTGCACCACGTCTCTTGGTGCGGCCTTTTGTTTCCCCGCTGAGAAGAGGCACTTAACCTGCAGTTCTTCCGTAAAAATATCCAAGTCAGTGCATGGGCGTTCTGCCCGGGTCATGTGCTCGCTAAACAAGCCCCATCCAATTACGCCACTGCCTGGTGACGACTGACGAGAAGCATTGATGGCGTTTCCTTTGTCTCGCTGTCTGTAGCAACAGGCTACGGGGTCGGATGCGATTCATTTTGTCAACTACAGGTTGTGGCTTCTTCAAATTTGTACCTTTTTGAGCTTTTCATTTGCTCTGTAAGTTGTTTTACAGCCATATAAATTAATCCTGGATTAGAAACATTTCAATAATTAGCTGGAGACGTTTTCCTGCAGTGCAACAGAACACTAATAAGGCTCTGATTAGTAGTGTATATGTATGTAGATGCATTTACTGTGTACATAATCTCCCCACCTGGAACGGGAGCAATCAGACATCTAGCACAAATTCTGTAATTAAGTTAAGTTAAAGTAAGCTGTCAGCCCTGGATGAACAGAAGTACATTTTGGCTGGGCGCCAGGTCATTGTGGTGGCCGTGAGAATGAGCAAGTGGACTGGAAATGCAGACATACAGCGGCGTATGTCTCCAGGTCACCTTCAAATCTCACACCTCCACTCTCTTCTCATTTAATGAAAAGATGCCAAACTGCATGGGATGAAAATATTAATGACAAAAAAAGTTAACTTTAAAAACTGTTGGGAGCAGGTCTATCCAAGGTGGTGATGTTGGACCATACAGTTTGACTCATGTTTGTACTTGCAGGTGAAGATCATCCTGTATGTCCTACTTGGAAAAACTTCTTTGTTACATGTATTGTGTTGTTTTTCTTTTAATTCCTATAGGTGGAGTTACCATTTTTCTGACTCCTTTTTTAAAGAGGTTTTCAGTAAAGTTTTTAGAGTTGTTTCAAAAGCTATTCTCAGTCATCCTTTTAGATTAACTGTTCATAGCATTTTATAGCTATTTATGAAGTTTTTACCTCTTTTGATTTTTCAGTTTGTTTTAATATCCATATACTCGCGCCATGAATGAAGCCGTTGTAGCTGGCTTGGCGACACCAGTCAGCATAACTAACTGATCTGCAATTGCAGTATAAGCATTTATTTTTATGTCACTGTTAGCAGGACAAAGCCAGCAGAAATCGTATGCCTGTCATATCTGAGCCCTCAGCCAAGGACGGCGGTGATGTGTTTTGTTTGCTTTTATGTTACAGGAGCGGCGATTGCACATGTACGTGGTATATTGCCAGAACAAGCCCACCTCTGAGTTCATTGTCGCTGAATATGATGCGTACTTTGAGGTAAACAGCTTTTTTTTCCTTCTTCAAGTTCAGAGGTTCGCCGTGACCCCATACTGGATAAGCGTCTGTGAAGAACAGCTTAGTAATCATTGAATCCAAATGGGCAGTGGGTCCCGTCCCTTTTGTTCCCACGTCGCTCTAATGCCTTCAGTCTGGAATTGCCAGATTAGCACACAACAGCCCATCCGATTTGTTTTTGTGTTTTCTGTTCACAGGAGGTTCAGCAAGAAATAAACTCAAGGCTGACTATCAGTGATTATCTCATAAAACCCATCCAGAGAATCACCAAGTATCAGCTTCTGCTCAAGGTACAATGTGCTGTCGCCCCCTGGGGGCTGCATGTGGCGATACAGTGACCGGGAGCGAAAGCTAAAGCAAGGTTTGTTTGTTCTGAAGGATTTCCTGAAGTACACTTCGAAGGCGGGTATGGACTGCCAGGACATTGAGGTACGAAACAGAACTTCTTGTGTTCTGTTGGGTACAGGTGCTCCCAGCGTTATGATGGTTTTACCAGGATATTTTGACTTTATGATGATGCAATAGTGATGCACGATCAGTACTCAACTATGAATTTTGCTATGGCCCAATACTTTCTATTGATGCTGGGCAATGGCCAATCTAGTGTTTGTGAGCGTAAACTTCTCGTACAGTGTTTACCAACATATTCTACAGTGTTGCTTTTCCCCCCTGTGTTTAACCAAAACAATTAGTATTTATTTATTTACTTTTCAGTTACTGGTATTTAGTTACTTGCAGTAATTATTTATTTACTTATTCAGTGATTAATAGTTATTCATTTATCGTATTCATATGATACGATATTTTCCACTTTTGGTAGGTTTATCGCAGTGTGACAAAATCATAAGTCGAGAGTTACAGGTACAGTTAAGTTGAAATGAGACCAGATGGATTTGCGGCAGTATGAAATGTATCTACATCAAATACCATTCCGAAAACTGAATGACGTTAATATCATGCAAGGGATGTGATGTGTATATTGTTACCTTGTAGCGTGTCCGATTCCTTATGGCATTGTTTACATTACAGAAAGCTGTCGACCTCATGTTCCTGGTACCAAAGCGCTGCAACGACATGATGAACCTGGGCCGGCTACAGGGCTACGAGGTACAGTCCCGCCAGCGCCGTCCCGCGGTTGCGTCTCATCATGGCAAGAGAGGCCACCCCACGAGGTGCCGCTAGCAGCTGAAGCAGCGGCTCTCAGTCGGGCTGAGCCGCTGTGCTCTGGGAAAGCTTTTGCCCAGGGTCATATGGCATTCCCAAAGTGAATAATAAATTATAACAAACATACACGCCCTGACGTTGACACCCAGTGACGCACCGTGGCTGAAAGCGGAGTGGGCGTGTGCCTTCGGATGCATCCTGAAGTTCTGTTCAGTCTTGGCCCGTGGAGGGCGATTATCTGCATCCCTAAGAAGGGGAGACGCTGGGAGATTCATGAAGAACTGTCAGAGAAATTACAGCCCTGATCTTTGCTGGCTTGTTATTCATGCATGACACAGTGGCCAAGGGGGGGAGACTGATTTCATGTATAAACGTTTGGGGGGGGCGGGGGTTACAGAGAGAGTTGTTTTTCTTCCTCTGTGAAGTGCAGAGTGATTTTGTTGCTAAAGGGGAAATCATTACAGAATCTATGTTTGTGCAGTTTCTAGAAATAGTCAGGTAGATATTTATGTGTTGGCGATACAGCAGCCGTGTCCTTCCTTGAGCTCAGACACACAGCCCCCGTCAGTCCCAGGGCGACCTTGCCCCCCCGTTTCCAGAGCCAGGATGAGCAGGTGTTCCCCCTGTACCACCCCAGGGGAAGCTGACTAGCCAGGGGAAGCTGCTGCAGCAGGACACGTTCTTCGTGACGGAGCAGGACTCGGGCGTACTGTCACGCAGCAAGGAGCGCCGAGTCTTCCTCTTTGAGCAGATCGTCATCTTCAGTGAGCTGCTCCGCAAGGGCTCGTCCACACCGGGCTACCAGTTCAAGAAAAGTATCAAGGTGGGCCTCCCCCCCGCATTGGTGCGTTCTGTGTTGACTCACATGACTTGGGATGGACCTGGGATGGACCAAATCACTGTAGAGGGGGAGAATATTTCATGGGCGATGAACTGTTTTTCTGGTGTTTTGGGTCCATAGGTGAGCTATCTGAGCATGGACCCCAACGTGGACAACGACCCCTGCAAGTTCATCCTGTCCTGCCGCGGCTCCTCAGAGCGTTTCACTCTGCAGGCAGCCAATGTGGACATCAAGCAGGTCTGGATGCATGACATCCAGGAGCTGCTGGACACCCAGAGTAACTTCCTGTCAGGTGAGTAATCATGCGACTCCCCCAGCCGACACGGCAGTCCGTTTCGCTCAGAGCCCAAACGCCAATTTTAACAGACTCCTAACCCTCCCCCCAGCCTTGGTATCTCCCATCGAGTTCCAGAAAAAGGAAAGCGGGTCGCATTCCCTGAGCAGGACCCAGACTGGCGGCGGGCGACCAGCCCACTCCAGTGGCCGGCCAACTTCCGTAGGCTCAGAGAAATCCCCCCTCACCGGCCAGACTCCCGCCCCCCTCAAGTTACCTACCTCCAACGGCAGCCCTGGCTACGACCCACAGAGATACTCCGAGCGTTATGAGGCCAGCAAGGTGGGCTGACCTGCTGACGTCCCGGAGCTGGCTGACCGAGCTGCTCTAGAGCAACGTCTCGTGTTTCTTTTTATTAACCATTTTTTGACATAATTATCACCATGTTGGTTAGATCAGTGTGTCACAACCATTTTTCTGCCATGGCACAGTTTTACATAGGGCAGAGATTTTTAGCATGCACGGTGGAAATGTTGAGTGGGATTACACAGTCATTGCATAACCAATTTAATAGTTTTATGGGAGGTGTGTGCTATGACTCAGTTACCAGCAAGTGCTTTCAAACCATATAGATCACATTTGGGGATGCAAAATGTCTGCGTGTGTGCGTGTGCACACACACACACACACACACATGCCTGTGTTTGGCTATAGTAAAATCCATAAGCAGTGCATGTGACCAGTCTTTGGTTTCCAACCTGCCCTCCCACAGAACGACAGGACTGGATGTAACGGGGTGTCCTCCACCATGGAGGTGATCCAGGACTATAACGCTGTGAAGGAGAACGAGATCTGTGTCGCCCAGGGCGAGACAGTGCAGATCCTGGCCACGAACCAGCAGAACATGTGCCTGGTGTACCGGCCTGCCAACAGCCAGTCCCCAGCGGCCGAGGGCTGGGTGCCCGGACACGTCTTGGGCCCCCTCAGTAAAGCCCATGTAGACATTGCTGAAGGAAGCTTCAAGTAAGTGTCGCCTCAGCCTCCAGTGGAGCTCAGTCCCCGTGATAGGGTGCAGAGATGTCAAGCTCCGCCCCCTGCCAATTTAGCCCCACCCCTTCTTGGAATAAACTCCATAATGCTGGATCTGTACACAGGCGTAGCCTTGTTTTATCACTCCTTTTTTGTTAATATCTGTAAAAAATGAAGATAATGAATAAAGTGACTTTAGAGCAGTCGTGGTTTGCTTTATGTAGAGAAATCAAACGGAGAAAAGTGATCTTACGTCAGCGTGAAACTCGGTTGTCTGAATGTTTTTATATTTTTCTTTGCCCCATCCAACACTGTTCTCTTGATACATTTTGTGAACCAATGTCCCTTCTGCTGGAATGACTGCTCTATCTCTACCAGTGGAGGACTTCTCTTATTGTCTATTGCATTTTTTTCCTGTACAGCTTACAAATTTTTTTCTTTGGATTTTTTTTTTCTTTGATTTTAATTTGTCACTAACAGGCGTGGAGAGAGTTCGCTGTGAGGTTGTCTTCTGTTTTGTTTACCAGAACTCTCTCCCGTACATTCCTGTAAAAAGTCTTTTTGCACTATTTAAAAAAAGCTCTTATTAATGAAGCTAGACTGTGCAATATGAGGATAGTCACAATGTTCACCATTGTACTTGTAACTGATTGTTTTCAATGTATTTTAAATATGTAAAATACTTTTTTTTTTTTTTTTGCCATGAGCATGAATTAACAAGGAAGTTGAACCAGTTCCCCGCTCGCCTGGGCTCCCCTATTACAGTACCAAGGGGGGGGGGGGGGGGGGGTTCCGCGCTA
>JABFEB020000035.1:20050646-20068540 GCA_019775895.2 Stomatorhinus ivindoensis | reverse complement strand
CCCCCCCCAGCGCTATCTGCTAGCGACACACTCGCTACCTTCTGTCTGTTTTACGAGACTTTCAGATCAATTCATTCTGCCATGAATAAAGTTGGTTTGTCTTCGTAAGTATCGGGCTGTTTCAGTCGGCTTCCTTGTCTTTTTTTGTAATTACAATAGTTTTTTTTCTAAAGTGATTAGAAAATAAGGGAAACTTCCTATTAAGTGCATAATTTTGGGGGAAATTATTTTTTTCAATTTAACATTTTGAAATCTGCTATGCATTTTGATTTTATTCTTCTGCATTTTCTCAGTGTTAGTTTTTTTTTCTCCAGAATTTTGGATCTTTTGGTTAATTTTCATAACATCAGTTGTCCAAAGATTTTTTTTGTCCCTGGTTAAGTGGTTCCTGTAGTACTAGTGTACTAGAATCAAATAATGCTGTGCTACAAAAAACTACACTGGGTTTGTGTGTGTGCGTGTGTGAGTGCGTGCGTGCGTGCGCACGCATCAATTATGGAGAAATTCATTCCAATTGGCCCATGATAAATTCAGTGTAATATGTTGCTGAGTTTGCCGTTAATTCTGAAACCGGTAATTTCTCGTCCCTTTGCAAACACCAGATTTATTTTCCTGTCTTTGAGAAGTTCTTTCTCTCCAGCAAATTGTTCGCGTTCATTCTGTTTTGAATGTAATACGTGATCCTGGATGGCAGAGGTCCCTCTCACCCATGTCCAGACCGGCCGCGTCACTCTGCCACCGGAGTGTGACGGTTGCGTTTTTTCCCGGTATGACAGGAAGTCGTTCTCATGGCATACCTTGCGCATGAGATCGCGGGTGGACAAGGAGGGAGGTTTGGCCAGTGACTCAAAGGTTGATCTCAGCCGTCGCAAGTCCAGGGAAATTCAAAGCTGCAAAGTCACTGTCGATGTGAGTAAGCAGGCAGCGACGGCTGGTGTGCCCCTGCCTGTCAGCGCAAGCAATGCAGATGACAAACATTTTTTTAATGCCAGTCCCACTTTTGTGTGGTTTTGTACGCATGCAGCTAACACAATGGACTTGTATTCTGTGATCAATAACATTTTACTGGTGTACCGAGTGTCAGTGATCGGAGTCTGGACACCGCGTGCAACTTTGATGCGAGCCAGTGAATTTCAGTTTTTAATTCATTGTCTTGTGTTGGGATTTTACTGGATGAGTTTGTTTTTCTGTTGTCATGTAAAATAACTGTATGTTGTGACTCATTTGAAGTTCATCCTGCCCATATTAACCCTGCAAACGACATGGCATGTGATCGCTTGATTTCCGCACAAACTGGAACTGCTACTTTTGCCTATCGAATTGGTAGCTGCTCTGCATTATTTTAAATCTGTACAATTTAATGATGGCCTTACAAAAAGTGAATTTGCTATCGGACAGTAGCAGTTACAGTCAAGGTGTTAAATGGTGGTTTGAATATTTTCATTCTGGAAGTATGCTTGTACTATTATGGATTTCTTCATCATAACATGTAAGTAAGCTACATTCTCAGTGCAGCATCATGTATGAGGTATGATTTTTTTTTCATGGTAAGTATATCTGAATATGACAAAGTGAAAATTACAAATACTTATGAAGTTCACATTCAGTATGTGGTATTTTACCTTGCATTTGTGATAAGGCCATTAAGTCAATAAAAATGTATTGTGTAAGAATAGACCTTACAAGGTCTCATTCTGGACGTGCGGCACATGTTACTGCACACCAATAAGCCTTGCAGCTTATTGTAATAGATTTTCTTTTTTTGTATTTATAATATTTGGTATTGTCTGTAAAGATGCTCCATTAATATCTAAATGCTCTGTGAGATTCTCTAAACTGCATTCTTATATTAGCCTGCATCAGTAATAAGATGCACAAACTCCAGTCATCCCTGGTATTAGTTGCCATGACTACTCTTTGTGGCATCATACTTACCTTCCAAACGTTCCACATAAAACGCAGGACCTGACTGCAAAGCAGAGTGCCCTGCAAAAAAAGTAACATTTCTCAAACGGTCTTGGGAGTGCAGTGTGCCGTAACGCATGCTTTGCTGCACCTTCTGATCACCGATCAGCACCGGTCATCCGTTCTAATGACTGCTTTCTCTCGTTCCACGATGCAGGAGTCTAACAGCTCCGAGGAGTCAGAGGGTGATGAGCAAGTTCCTCAGACTAGCATGGAGGTAGTGCCCTGTGCTGCTCTGACATGCGTGCGGTGTGTCACAATGCTTAGGTGTTTCCGCGGTTCCACAGCAGAAAGACATCGACGGCAAGGCCCAGCCCAGTGTGCTCTCTGGTTGCTCTGCAGTGCTGTGACCATTGCTGTGCTGGACAGACCAGTAGTTCTGGGAAGCTGGTAGCCTGTCATTACACTGTTTAAAAGGGTAGCACACCCACCTTCTCACAAATGTGAACTTGTCCTTAGTCACTGTGCCACCTACAGGTCAGCTGTCATTTCACACACATGTATTAACACCTTATATGCTACTGCACCATCTGCCCAAGAAAATGCTGTTAGGCCCAAATTAATTTTGCTGGTGAATATTACTTTTCAAAATCCTGTGAAAGGGTCACATTGAAACTGGGCTCCATGGCGCCCTCTCCTGGCATTCTATGGATATCAAGTGTTTTTTTTTTTAATGCTATTACAGAAAGTTATTGGTCTTTTACAATTGATCAATTTTGTATCAACTTAAACAATTTTAGCACCTACACTGAACTGAACTTAGATCTATTAAACAGTCAGATTTTGAGAGCACTCTTAAGGTTTGAAACATTAGGTAAATGCTCATTAGTCAGTCTGCTTACATATTATTGTCACGTCATTAGCCACTTTGATGCTGTTACTCTACAATTGCTGAATTTTATTGCGTAATCTGGACAATTCACACTAGTTCTTGTACTTGGGAACAAACTAAAAAGAACTGCTGTTATTGTCATTTCGCCCCTATTAGCCAAGTTTGTTTGAAGTGACTTAATTTAGAATATCAGCCTTAATTGGTTGGATGTTTCGGGTTAGTTGCATAACATATGGGTGAAATTGCAAGGCCGAAGATCTAATTTGAAAAAACGGCATTTTGGCAGTTTCATATAAAAGATCAAAATGACTGATCAGTTTGTACTGCGAATGACTGGCATACCTTGGTGCCAACACTTTGGTTGGATGGATGGATGTGCCAGGGGTCCCTCCAGGGTTGCCTGACATATTCAGGCTCAGGAATGAACTTGTCTTGAATCATTTATAAGGAGACATTTGTTGTTCCACCTGCTAGGAGAAAATGCAGAAGACCACATTAAAAATGACAATCTGCTCCTTGATGGGTGAAATATTTTGCTGTTTTGTCAAAATTGCTTTCGGGAACAAAAATGTAAATTAAGTACATGGGAGGGGGCAGTTCTCGATAAAACACGTGTGCTGCCACGCCCATGGAAGTCTGTTAACTTGCTGTCCTACGCACATGTACATTATTTTAGTCCAAAGATCCTGACTCTTCCTAGATTCTGGAATCATCTGCATAACAAGAGATAATGTTGTTCCCTGCTTGAAGCACTATGGATCACTGTGTGGAGTGTATTGAGAGGGGACCCCTGTTAACCAATGCAATGAAGCAACATAGGTATTGCACTTAGATCCCTACACCAGGCATCTACTGGATGGGGTAGAACCAGGACGGATGATGACCAGGTTTTACTGTGATACAGTACCGGTGATACTGTAAACTACAGAACCCCCCCCCCGGCAAATTCTGAAATAGGAAATGCTAGAATAGGGTTGCTTTTAAAAATGCCATAAAAATACTTAGGCCTATATGGCCGTAAAAGTTTGGATGGTTTGGTGGTATTAAAAATGAGATACTGACCAAGCATAGTGATGGCAGAGGTTGTGGAGGTAAAATGTCTGGTTCATTTTTTTCCGCAGCTGAATAGCGGATGACAGATTTCAGGATGTTGGCAATCTTTTGCAGGGTGTCAGGCAGCTGCTGTTATCATTTGCCTCTTCACATGGGTGCAGCTAGCTGTTATTTTGAACACCTAGTTCAGTTCAGTGCACGTTGAATTTTAGTCTTCTGCATATATAATTCATAAGTCTGTTTTGGATTGTAAACCTTGCATATGTTTGTGTGCGAAGTACAAACGCTAAAAATCCATTTAATTTTCGGATCCTAGGTTTGTTCATCATTGCTAACATACAGCGTTTCTCCTGTACGGAAACCGAGGGGCAAGCTGTGACACGGCTGCCCCCTGCCGGTCGAACCGCAAAATGATCCGCAATTGCCCCAAATGTACAGTGTCCGTTTAATTCTCCCTGGTCAGCTTAATGCAAGTGAATTACTTTTAACTTTATATAAGCCTAACACGCGATCATTTATCTTGCAGTTAATGAATCCTAATTTCATTCAAGAAGGTAAGCTTAAAACCTAATCTGATTATAGCATGCCGTTGTTTAAGAAACCGTTTTAATGGACCTACACAATACTTAATATATGCCTGTTTTTGTACATATATTTTGCTTTTGTTTCTAATGTTTTCATTAAACTTGAGTGAACTGTGGTTTACAATGTTTTTTGAAAAATTGAATATACATTTGTATGCTGGTTTTGTACTGCTAGTTGGATTGTTCGTTCAGCCTTTAATTTAACTACTGCGAATACGCTTATTGCGAGCTTTTTTATTATAATTATTATTATTAATTAGCCGGCAACGTGAACACTTTTATCTTTGAAGTGGCCCCCGAGTTCCTGGTCTCCCTCGCCGACGTGACCTGTGCTCTGGGGGACACTGTCACCTTGCGCTGCAAGGTCTGCGGTCGCCCCAAGCCGGCGGTGACCGTGCGGGCACCGGATCAAACCCTCATAATCAACAACACCCGCTTCGCTATAGACATCAGGTACAAAACGTAGCGCGGCTGATCGTCTTCCCTACGTATGTCCTCAGATATCGCCTGTTTCTCCTTATACAAGTAGGCTGTCGGGTTTTGATTTTAATTACAATAAGCTAGCAAAAAATACTACAAATACCTTCAACGACCAAGAAAACGACAGTACAGTATATCATACAGATTATTTCTGACTTCCCCGATTCCGTATGGCTAAACAGTTTCAAAAAGTTATGCTTCAGTTATGGCATTTCAGATGAATTAGAGGGAAATTAGCGTGTTTTATGTCCGATGTGCCTCGTTTGCATCTACCTGAATCTTCTTTTGAGAATGCCAAGTAATCTGTTGATGACAAACTACCCATGATTTAAACCAGTTTATTCCCCATTTATTATACACATTTATAGTCCTGGACCTGTAAAAAAAAAAAAACATTCGGCCTAAGGACCCCGGACAGAGAATACCACTTACGCAATTTTAAAATGTATTCATATTTTGCTAAATTAAATTTGATCATTTACAATTCTGTTAAGTTGAAGAATGGAGACCTCTTGACGACCTCACTTTCTAGGGAAAGCGGGGAAATTATTCTGAAGATCTGCAACCTGACGCCTCAGGATACGGGAATCTACACGTGTGTGGCTGTCAATGAACACGGCTCCGCCTCTTCCTCAGCGTCCATAAAAGTACAAGGTTAGAAAACAAGGGTAGAAGGAGGTAGAAGGGTGAGAAGGAGAGTGCGAGGAGCAGGCGGAAGTGGGGGTGAAGTAGACCGCAATATGGTGGAAACGCAGACCGCTGTGTGGACCCTAACGTAAGACCAAGGTACTGTGTTCAGGTGTCCCGCCGGCGCCGTCCAAACCAGTGGCCCAGCAGGCGGGCAGCACAGCAGTGTTGGTACACTGGATCCCGCCAGCCAATTTAGGGAACTGCACAGTAACCAGCTACACTGTAGAGTACCGACAGGAAGGTGAGTGTGCCTCCGAACGGCTCAGCGCTGAGCAAGATGGCAACAGTTTTTCTGCATTTATGCCCAATTACTGTATTATAATCTCTTCAAATGTTTGCTGAGCTCCTCTGTGGTCGTTCATACATTTCATAAGTCTTGCTCTACAGTAGTGGTTCCCAAACTCTCTCTGCAGGGCCCCCTTTTCCTAGATTGGAACATTACTACCCCCCCCCATTCAAACTACACCGGTTCAGATTAAAATTTATTTGAAATACAACTCCCTTTTCTAATTGAGCGAAGCAAATGCAATTACAAAATACAAATGGTGCAATTTCACCACTGTGGGAGAAAAAGAGCAAATCAATTAAAAATAAAAGTCCAGCATAAGTTTGACATTATGCAAATGAAGATTTAACATTCTGTTAATATTCATTGGCGTATACAGATTAAAGTTTGCCTTACGAATACCGCATTTTGTTTTTGATGATAACCGCAGGTTTCAGTCTATTCTATAGCACGAAACACTAAATCATGACAATTAACTGATAGTCTCCCTGCACTTCATGTAGAAAATTTTAAACCTTCATGATTTGTTGGGTTAATAACACTTACCTTGATGCCACTTCCAGAGTGTAACTATGGGTGCATTCGACTATATATAGCCGCTTACACCGCTGGTTTAAAGCAATGCATTCTGGTCCTGACGCAATGCATCATGGTTAGATTTTTTTGTCCGACGATGCAAAACGTCGTTACGCGTCACCATGTCACATGGTACAAAACCCTTGCGAGAGCATGAGGACTTAGACCGATCGTGCAGCAGCTCTCAGCCGGCTGAACACACTGGAACAGCTCCGTAACGACACAACGTTGCCCTTGTTGGCTGAAGAACGTGATGTTTGTATAACATTTGTATCCCAGGAAGTTCCGATGCGTTATCTGCTATTTCTTCCGAATATCACGTAAAGCAGTGAGAACTGGTTTTCAATTAATTTGCCTGGTAAAATAAAGTTAAAATAAATTACATAAATGCTCTAATTGCATACGTAAGTTAGTGGTTTATTTATTGTTAATTACTGAAAAAATTGCGCTGCTTTATTTGTTTAATCGTCCAGTCTGTGAAGTGATTATTTTAAGGTGGCACGTGCCCCTGAGGTTATCCCATTGGTGCACCCCCGAGTTTGGGAACCACTGCTCTACAGTAACCCTGAATACTGGTTATGCCCTACAGTGTCTCTTTATCGCCATCTGGTGGTGGTTGCGTGATAATAGCTTGTCTCTTTTTGGCTGTATTCTTGCAATACTATTGGTCTTGCAGACTCCCTGATGTGGCATCAGTCGGTGGTGTCTACAGCAGATGTGTGTGTGAAGATAGAGAAACTCATCCCCGGGGGGCACTATCAGTTCCGCGTTAGCGCTAGTAACCGCTGGGGCATCAGCCCCCCCAGTGAGCCCTCTAACATGGTGACATTGCCCAGTGGGAGTGAGTGACCCTTGCCTTTTCCAATCACATGACACATACGTATGTCTTGTGTCTATGTCTGTATGCACTTTCTTGTGCTGTGTGCTAAATATAATGACTTTGCCCTATTGTCCTTTTGGAGGTTTTACGTGTGATGGCTCTGGAATTCAGTGGAAAGACAACTTTGCAACGATATTCACAGAAATTTGCGAGATTGGAAGGTAAAACGTGATCTTGGACAGAAACTGTGCAGTATGTCACTGACAGGGGGCGCTAATCCTAAAGCTGGCATCCCGCTTGCTCCCTCTGCACCATTTCAGGGGCAGGTTTTCAGTGGTTAGGAAGTGTCTGAACAAGGTCACCAAGAAGGAAGTGGCAGTGAAGTACATGAGTAAGAAGATGAGGAGGAAGGAGCAGGTGGCCCAGGAAGCTGACATCCTCAGACACGTACAGCACCCCCAGCTGCCGGCTCTCTTGGACGCCTACGAGTCGGACAGCTGCTTCATGCTGGTCCTGGACCTGTAAGAGCCGACACGTCTGACAGGGCTCTGCTCCATGTCACGTCATTTCACTGACCTTCCCTGTCCGTGTCTCAGCCTGGATCACGGAAGGCTTCTGGATTACCTGGTGTCTCTCAACGAGCTGATGGAAGAGAAGGTGGCCTTCTGTGTGAGGGACACCCTAGAGGCCCTGCAGCATCTCCACACTTGTCGGGTGGCTCACCTGGACTTGAAGGTAAGTCCTGTGAAGAGACTGACCAGGGACGTATTAGCAGAATGTAATTTTATTCCTTTATTGAACATACTGCAGATCCGAACCATCATTTAAGGAGTCTGTTTATTTTTTTAATTCTTATATTTTTATTTTTGTAACCCCCCTTAACCCTTTAACCCTTATTGTTTTTCAGTATGAAGTGACATATTTTAGTTGTATTTAATCTTAGCTGTACATTGTTAGTCATGTTGGCTAACCTGAAATGATAGCACTGCGCTCTCGGTTACCAGCCGGAGAACCTCATGGTGGATCTCCACGCTCCCGTCCTGTGTGTGAAGCTCATCGACTTTGGCGACGCCATCCAGATGTCCAGCCACAGCTATGTGCACTTGCTGCTGGGGAATCCTGAGTTTGCCGCTCCCGAGCTGATCCGGGGGGCGCCAGTGGCCCTCAGCACAGATGTGTGGAGCGTGGGGGTCATGACCTACGTCATGCTAAGCGGGGTCTCCCCATTCCTGGATGAGAGCACGGAAGAGACGTGCGCCAACATCTGTCGGCTGGATTTCAGCTTCCCAGACGAGTACTTCCATGGGGTCAGTCAGGCAGCCCGGGATTTTGTGGCCTCTGTGCTTCTGGGGGACCCCAGGAAGCGCCCCAGCACGACCTGCTGCCTGAGGCACCCATGGGTGAGCGCCCGGGCGGGCGAGCACTCCAGGAACCCCCTGGACATGGCCCGGCTGGCTTCTTTTATTGAACGCCGAAGGCAGCTCAGCGATGTGCGCCCGGTCACCAATATCAAGGGCCTGGTGACCCCAGAGGTGGGGCAGGCCGTTTGAATCCTACTTCTGGTGACATTATGGTTTGATCAGTTCATCTGTCCAGAATATGATGGTTACAGCTCTCTCGGAGTTGTCTGTAACTTCTGGCTAGATGCAACACTTTCTCAGGCTTCCGTTGCAGTGAAGACCAGTTTATTAAAATGTCGAGACATCCGGTGACAGGTCATTATGTATTCAGTTCAGTTCTTTGATATTCTGCTACTACTGAGAGTGTTCATTGTTTAGCCCTTGAATCTGCAACATTAAAATGCACTACAGTTACTGATGATGAATCCCGTAAACACTATAAAAAAGCCATTTTATGGTGGATTGACAATCTTGTATTTTGTACAGTACCAGTCAAAACATTTGAGTGTACCTGCCTGTAACCATGAATATGTATTCTTTAAAATGTACACATTTATCTGTTATTGGGTGTGGAAGTTGATCTTAGCTTAAAATTTGTGGGTCCAGTGGATGTTGATATTATGGACTTAGTTAAAATATTTGGGCCCAGTATTTTTTTTAGAACACAGATGGTGTACGGACATGAGTTCTGCATGGGTGGTTCCCACTCTAAAGCATTGAAGTGACACTGTCACTGTTTGGGGCAGCTTTGCTGGTGATTGTTGATCTATATCAATTCCATACTTCAAAGACCTGTTGTTCCTTTGGGATTATAGCACAGCTGCATCCTTCATTCTGCAGGGAGATGATGGCACAAAACACACCTCAAAATTGTACGAGAACTATCTGGCGAAGAAAAGTGAAGGAGAACACAAAGTGATCAGCTGAATGTCACAGTTTCCAAATTTCAGTCCTGCAGAAGGTGTATGGGACAGCTGCACAGAAGAGGCAAAGCGAAGCGATCAACTCGCACCTTACCTTTCTGAGATTGCTGCAGAACAACCGGGAAGACATGTCCGGTGGTTTCCTAGTGAAACACAGCCGAATGTCCTGCATTTGTGAAGCTGTTATCAAGGCAAATGGTAGCTATTTTGAGAAATCCAAGGCTTTCCAATTTCTTAAATACTGCTTGGTGTATCATTTTGCATATTGTGTTATTTTCAAATATTTATAGAAGAATATATGATGTAGAACAAAAAAAGACTAGTTCTCAGCACGTGTACTCAAGCTTTTGACTGATACTGTATGCAAGTTCTATTATGTCAACTGTACATAAACGTTTTAAGACCTATTGAGTAAACATAGGATAAAAAATTTTCTGGGGGAAAAAAATAAAATGACACTGTGAATTGATATTAAGCATGTTTTACAAAAATGCACTGAAGATTTAAAATGCAGTGTATATATGGTGTACGCACATTTAATGTCCGGAGCAGAGGATGCTTTGTTGAATCAAACGGTGTTATGCTAAGCAATGTTAAAAGGGGAAAAAAATTAGACAAAATTCAGAGTTTTTTCTTAAAGTTTTTCTTGATTAAATTTCATACCGTCAGTGCAGAGTTTAAGCAGTTTAAAGCCACTCTGTTGTTTTTGCACAACATATTTTCCTATCGCTGATTCAGAAGTTAAAATTTTGTATAAAAGCTAAAATTATATTGTAACAACAAAGTGGAGGACAAAAGTGGAGGACAACACTTTATTTCAGATGGCAGCTGAAAAGTAGCTCTCTTGACCTGTCAGAGATTACCCACAATTGTGTAGTTTTATTAAATCAGCACTTGGCTGTTCTGCATAGTGATTTAGGATTTACTGAGCAAAAATGGCGTGCACCTGTATCAAAAATGAAAAGTTAAAGGGGAAGCTATTATGAAAGAGTAACACTGCCAGATATTTCAGGTTTATTTTTTTAAATCATGGCAGATTTAAATATAGTGAAAGGTTGATTTTTTTTATCATCTAAACATCTCAAATTATTGACTGTAATTTCTCTTATAGCAAATAATGACTTAAGTTGCGATGGTCTGACAATGTTGTATGTGTTACGTGTGACGTAGTCGGCTAAATTTCAGTTTCATGGTATCCCATGCCCGCTGAAGACTAGGAGGCGTGAAAGGGCAGTAAAATCCAATACTACACATTTTGAATTCAATGGCAATATGAATATTTTATGAACTACTGATACTAAATATTTTTTATGATAATTTTTTTTGGATATGGTAATTATAGAAATTTATTTTAAATGCTGATTATATTTTAAAAACTAACAACACTGGATTTGTTACAAAATAAAAACCCTCTACATGAACTTAAAATGGAAAAAATAACTTTTGCTCGTTCTTAAAGATTTAATCTGCTTGATACAACGGAATATAGAAACAGACTGATCCTTTTTAACTTACAAATTCACGCGGTAGGCTTCTGGTATTTTTACGTCACTAAGGATCTGTTTTATGCGATGTGTATTTGCGGAAGTGAATTTTAAAGCATTGTGACTATACCTTCGAGAAGAAAAATAGTTAAGAATTATAGGTATTAAGGTATCGATCTACCCATCGGTATTGTACAGCATTCCTGAAGCGCCCTACCCTTGCTCTTACGTTTGTGTGGCAGTGCTTTTTCTGTGGCGTGAATGAACCCATGACCTCATTTCTCTCTTGACATTTGACGTTGCGGGCCAATGGGGCATCACTGTGAACAACTCCTGTCACAATGCCCGCATTGCCTCTCTCTCTGCTTCCAACTAAGTCTACTGAGCTTAATAAGTATTGCCTGGGTCTCTGCTTCTGTGCTGTACGAATGAATCTCCTCGTTTTGAGATTATTCTGATGACGACAATGTTAAGTGCTGAATATGCTTTGTTCAATGCAGTAGCCATTTAATGCATCGTTAGATGCCGCACGGTCTGTACATACACTGTGTCTGTGTTTGACTCATGAACCAAATCAGAATTCCTTTATTTGGACCATATGCTGTCTATTTGTTACTGAATGTTTAATAAAATTGTTTGTATTAAAAATGAAATTCTGTAGGTCTGTGTTTTTCAGTCTGAAGCAGATATCTTCTTTCTATGAGCTCATGTGATGTAATATCTTGGTTAAATTAAAGACATTCTCATGTTTTATTCTGTTAAACTGTGTTATAAGTGAAACTGCGATGTAGTCATCAACTGTTGATTAACGATCTAATGGATATAGTACCGGCCTACTACAGAACGTACATCAGCGTGGAAAGTCCCACACTTGTCACAACTCACAGGAATTAATCACGGTATTATTGTACATCAGCACAAGGAGGTGCTGTAGCATAGTTCACGGAATCGATTTGGATTGAACTGAAGACTGCCGCAGTGTAGGAAAACGATCATGACGTGTCAGAAGGAAACGCCATCTATCTCGATACTTTTTCCACAATTTGGACTGAAATTTTTCAGCGCCGATTTCAGGTAATCCTTCCCTGCGCGACCTTTAGAATTTTTTTCGCCGACAATCGATAGTCATATGGTGCTTCTAATTAATGTATCGGACTTGCATTACTTTATATTATTTTGAAATTCCATATGTATGGATTAATCACTTATTGCACATAACCTCCCTTCCTATTTTTTTTTCAAAATGACTTTACCCCTCTTGAAAACTGAAACGATTTCTCCGGTACAAGTGAATGTTAGGCATATGCTTGAATACATTCATATTGCCTAAGTGGTATAGATTTATGTGAATTCTATAAAGTTACAATCCCTAGTTGTTAAAATGAGATGTTTTATAAGCATGGGGGGAAAATCAATGCTTTAAACGTTTTTTTCTGCGTTTATGTTCCACTTTCAACTAAAATACATTATGGAGGCAGACATATAAAAATATCAAGCATTAAATATTTCTAATACGTGTAACTATCATGGCTCGTGGCAAAATGTAATCCTTCTAGTGAAAATCTTAAATTTGCCCAATTTAAATAAACGACTATTTTGAAATGACTTAATAACTCTCAGACGAAATGTCCTTTGGAAACTTAATAAATGAATTATAGCTCTTCCACATAATGTCTCCACAAGCTTTACCTATGTATGAAGGCCATGTAAATATAGGCTTATCCTGTCACACATTTTATAATCAAATACACACAGGTAAGCTGTCGTTCGGGTGTCTGTTATAGCCTACATACAGGCACCGTAACAGTGAGTAATTTGCAAGCCATATGGAAATATTTGTGTAAATCAGTTGGAGGGAGGTGACTGGACAGGTGCTGCTCTTTTTCCGTCAACACGGGTTAATGAATAGACTCGGCGCTTCGGCCTCTTCTGTTTCTCGCTCGGCCGCTGGGAGCGAACGGCAGCCAATCGGAGGGCGCCATGGGCCCTGCCTATTGTGATGCTTCGGTTGGCATGTAGATGCAAGGCTGGAACCATCAGGACGAGTTAATCGTCTGCTAACGGGTAGTCCCTCCCCCTCCAAAGGTCTGTGTCAATATTAGGTTTGGGCAAACGTACGGTATGACAGGTGTAGGCAGAGGGATACGCACACGCGCTCTCTCCCCATCACTAAAAGGAAAGGTGAACTGGGGAGTGTTCAGGTAGATTTCGAGTATTTATACTCGCCACTGGCCGCAAAATTTCAATTTGCCTAGGAAGAACAGGGCCTTGACTTGGCAGGTAAGTGCGTTTCTGGCAGGTAACTTTTATATATACTTTTATGGTACGTCTATGTGTGTATGTACATTGTTTCAGCTGTATGTTCCACTTCACGCCGGTCTGGAAATGCGTGTTATTTTTAAGTAGTGCATTTTCACAAAAGGTACTTTGTAAATCACACCAGAACTTGTTACGGCGCTGCATTATTTTTCTATTAAGTTTATAGCGAGAGAGGAAAGGCACCTGGAACTTGGAGTAAGGTGTGCCGGTTCAAGTTTTCCTGAACACGGGAAACGGAGCCCCAGGACGGGTGCGACACTGACGACAGTAACTTCCCTTGATCCGTCGTACCTGCGACGGTCGCTGTGTTTGCCTCACGCTGAGCCACACGTACAATACCTGCTGATAAAGTTTTGTTCGTTCGGCTCGCGTTAAGCAAGTACAGACTCTCTGCAAGCGGACGCCCAGAAGGAGACTACTTTCAAGGACATCGCCGGATTTTTCTTCGATATAGATCAAAATCGTCATTCCACCCAGACTAAATGAGACAGTCTTTATTGATTGTGATTAACTTCCACTGACCCAAATTAAACTGTACCAGCTACATCTGTAAAGGTCTTTCCGCATTTATTTGGCTCTAGGCTAGAATAAGGCCATATCGGCATCTGTAATTAATAGACACGAGGTATTTGTTTTAATCCCCTGGGCACATTATAGTCAGAACACGCAACATGCACACGCATTCTTTGCGTTTAGCATCACAGCGACTTAAACTTTTGCTTGCCTTTCGTAAAGCTTTAACATATATTTTTTTACATAAGTAGATGTCTTTCAAAATAACATTTTAATAGACGTCTCTACATTAAATCAATGACCCTACAGCAACCCTATCATAACACTTAATACATTTATTTTATAATCTATCAAAATCTTTTATCTAAATGGTTTTTGTCTACCCCCTATTTATTTAATTAGTTAATTATGAATCAGCTTTACCATGAGTGTACAATAAAACCCACTCTATTGGCTCTAGCTGAATGGCGATACCCAAGGATTGTACTGGTAATCTAATTTCAGGGCTCTGTACTCAGCGGCACCCTTGTAGCCATTTTAGCTACATTATCGTCCATGATCGTGAATTGAAGACAATGGATCAGATGGTTTTAATCACGTTACGCAGGTATAAAAGCAATATTAATATTGCAGTCCTGGCAGATTGTCTTATTTGATGGAGACAAACCTTAGGGCATAAAGATATAATTCAAATCATGAAGTGACAGCGTTGCAATATTTGCATATGTGAAAAACCGGTTTTGTCAGTATGAACCAGCAGGTGCTTCCACAGATCTCCTTTTCGTAAACTGCTTGCTAAACCTATAAAAAAGTCTTTCATCGGTCTTTAACCGGTCTATCGTTTTAGATATATTAAAGCCGTAAAGAAAGCAGGGGACGTCTATTTTGACCATTTGGGTCTCGCCCCACCTGCCTAAACATGGCTACAGCTGAACTTGTGTTTATTTCCCATCCAGTGAGCAGTAGGATTCCTGACGCCCTTGTCTCCTGCGCTCTGGCTGACCGGCAGTATCACAGTGCTGCTGATCTTTTTGACCCGGCCACTTATCTTTCTCTTCTGCATTTATCCAGATGCTCACTTTTGTAAGGTGTCAGCAACAGAAGGGGAACACAGAATTTCCCCTTCCCTCCCATTTCGGAAACTAAAAACAATGTCAATTCATGCTGTTTTTGTGTCATGCTATTGTTTTATTACACGTTACATTTATAAACCATTCAATAAAATTATTGTAATATTGGTCATCATTTTTGAACGAAATGCGAAGCTGTTGCATCGGGATCTTTACGCTTTCGCTTTATTTTATTAGGCACTTCATTGCCAGGATGTGATGTGACCATGCTGCATGTGTGATGTGCAACACTTCCGGCAATGTGCCCCGGGGCGTAGTGCCCCCATGGACTTTTGACTGCAACTATGGGACCAGCTGCTGGTCAAGCAGAAGACAAAGGCAGCCCATAATAGCAGCCTTGTCCCCCATGCTGCGTAAATAGCTAAAGGAGTCGGTTATGAAATATGTAAACTCATCGAGCTTGTGCTCATTGGGGGGGGCAAATTTAAACTGGCAGGGAGGAAAAACCATATGCACCCTGTCCAGCCCAAGTGCAAGGCATTTGTTGACGGGAAGCTGGTGGTAAGGCAGATGCCACCTTAGCGAGCTGTCACTGGGCGTTCAGGTTTGCCGTTTGGTGGATTAGTTTCCATGGCGATGACAGGCGTGCGGAACAGGTCGTTTCGCAGGCCCGTTGGCCGGCTATTCAAATAGTGGCTCACAATGTCAAACAAAGGAGTCAGGCATCGCGACAGTCTGGGTCCCCCCCCCCCCAAAGGTAAGTTTACCAGACGCAGGTTTTTAATGTGCTTAAATAGTCCTGCTTGTACAATGAACACAGGTCAAAACAAAGAGCAGACGCAAATACAAAAACATTCTTTATTGGGAAATAAGTGGAATAAGCAGAGGTGAGATTAGGTGAATCCCCAAGCTGAAAGCATTGAAAAATATTTTATTGCTTAACAATGTGCTCCTGCATGTAACAAGGGTTGCTGAGTCATCTATGGAGATGAGCAATTATGGAATTTGCAAGCTAAAGGAGGTTTTATTTAAATATTGCAGGAATATCAAGAAAAATGTTGAATGAAGCTCACGGTTTCACCAAGGTGGCAGTGTGGTGGTAAAAGGGTTGACGAGCCAATCAAAAAGTGACATTACCTTTCTGAATAACAGGAAGGGGGCAGCTTCAGATCTCTGCTTCGGTAGTTTAACCCACATCACACTGGTAAATATTTAATTATGTGTGAACAAAACTGCAAGCCGTTTACATAGGTTGCTTGGAATAAAAATATATGCCAAGTAAATTAATAATGACCTGGTATTCTTTTACTCTCTCCTGCCTAAGCCTTAGGCCATGTTGCATTGTTACGACACCACAGTGTCGCATATGCTGATGCAGTATGACCTCAGAAGCAAAACCTGTCCAGGCTGATGAGCTATTGGCCCTTTTTGGAGATGTTCTCACAAAGCTGTCGAGGAGGACATGGGAGTCATTTTACCACGGGGGACTGCACTCAGGAAATATACCAGGAACATACCCTAAACATGACTTTAGATAGAGGCACGCTAGGCGTGGCAAGCATGAAATGGGGGGTCTCATGATCCCCCAAAAGAGGTCAGAGGACCCCCCCACCATAAGACATAATACAATTTGCCACCCCTTCAGAAGTCTACGTAGGACTATGCAGCGCCCCCCCGCCCCAGATTGGGCATGTTATTGGAACACTGGTAGCACGTACTGTTTAAGTAACACCGATGAAAGTGGGCTGACTCTCAATATAATGCAGCAATTCTAGAAATTTCATTATTGCTGGTTCAGCTTCTCTGCCGCTCCTCATATTAGGTACGCTTGCACATTCGCTGGCCAGTGTTCTGAGTGCCAGGTACTTCCAATAGCTTCATGTTGGTGTGTTTGCAACACAGAGACAAAGTGGGCTGCAGGAATGATAAATTTATGGTGATTCTGACAACAGTGCACGTGTAAGGGGATGATGGATACACACGCCTGGCTATATTTGCTCACGCTCACTGGGGCAGTGCTGATTGGCTGTTGCTTTTGGGACTCTGGCCAGCTGTCTGCAAGCATTATGGCTACTTACCTCAACGGATCCATGGAATCTGTCTGGGTGACAGCTAAACACACAGAATTTAAAAAGGGAACATCAGTTAGTCAATCAATAGTGTTTTATGTAACATAAAACAATTTAAAAAAACTTTATTCTCCAGCTGGAATAAAAAAATAAATCCTAGTATAGAGAAAAACATTATTGTCCCCATTCCATTCATTTCCTGCATTTTGTTGCCAGGATTCAGTCACCTGACCCTGTAGTGGTTATGAACGATGGATGGATGGATGCGGTGTACTAATTAAACACTGGTGTAAGGTCCTGAGTATGTTGTAGATAAATGATACCTAATGCTGTACTCACTGTAGGAGATAAAAAGGTCCGAGCAGCATGCCTGCCTGTAACATCATACTGTGGAGACCATATGGAAACAAGCATGACTGGATTTTGCAAGGAAATGGGAGTCAGAGTCTCACAATATAGGAACCTCATGTAATCATTCAAATGGGTGAACAAGGGCCACCAGATGCTCCATCTACCTAATGGGTTGGAGCCGGGCACACACAGTAGACTACACTCCGGGAACAGGAAGAGCTGGGTCACGCACATGAGACTACACTCCGGGAGCAGGAAGAGCTGGGTCACGCACAGGAGACTATACTCCGGCAGCAGGAAGGGCTGGGTCACACACAGGAGACTACACTCCGGGAGCAGGAAGAGCTGGGTCACGCACAGGAGACTATACTCCGGCAGCAGGAAGGGCTGGGTCACACACAGGAGACTACACTCCGGGAGCAGGAAGAGCTGGGTCACGCACAGGAGACTATACTCCGGCAGCAGGAAGGGCTGGGTCA
>JABFEB020000035.1:20024581-20036310 GCA_019775895.2 Stomatorhinus ivindoensis | reverse complement strand
TTTGAGTTTGCTCACAGCACAGTCGCTCGTTGCCATGACAATGCCCTCCCACCTGACTATGACTGGGAGGTGGGAAGCATGCTAACCTAAAAAAATTCCTTGGCAGCAAACTTAACCAGGACAGTGGACAAGACTTGTTTAAAAAGGCAGGTTGTTAACAAGAGATCCTTGCTGTGTGAATGAAAATATGTGGTGAAAGACAGGTAGAATATTATTGTTACTGTCATACTTTTATGTGTGTCTTTTCAATAACCATGTGACCCTTTCGTTAGATAAAGGATGGATAGAACTCGCTATGGGTTCTTACTGCAACGTCAGATTAAAAAAGATAGGGTTGATGTTAGTGGGTTTGTTGCTTGATCAAGAGTGAAAATTCATGGGGAGAGTCATGGTGGGGGAGTGAGAAAGGGTGGGATCAATCATGCAGAACCCCTCCCCACCGCTGACGGTGTAGTGGAGCGGCATTCGAACGCCAGCACCTGCGCTGTGACATCACCGTGAACCACTCACTGTGACATCGAGACCTGCCAAGAGAAACCGTTCGTGACGTCACTAGAGCTCAGATGTATTTAGACAGAAAAAACACAAATGATAAAAAAGCCCCTATTAAAACATGCCTGCAAATTAAAAATCAGTCTTGTAATTGCATTCTGACTATGAGAAAAGAAACCAAATTTATTATTGGTTTCAATGTATAGACTTTAAAGAATGTACCTTAGACTAAAGTCTGAATATATAACTGTGGGAGGATAGGAAATGCATATGGAGATGATGGATGGGTTGCGGTTGCCCCCCCCGCCCGCCTCACACAGAAAGTTTTAGTTTAGCTCCCTGACTGGGCTGCTGTTTTTTCTCCAGCCCTTCCTGTGAATGAGAGCTGGGGTAGTGGGGGAGGGCTGCGGGGTGCTGCTGGTTACGTAATGAAAACTAAGATATGCTAATCCTCAACCAGGTGGAATGAAACTAACTGTTAATCCTTCGACGACGTTTCTCATTACTCATTACTGCGGTAATGAAAAACATGCAAGAGGAATAAAAAGCTTCGCGGTACCAAATTATTCATAAGCTTGGGTGAGTCACAAGATCTGACTCGCTGGGTTTCTCGAGGCCCCAGTTTTGCATTCAAATCCAGTCGAAATGACGTAAGCTGCCTGGGGTGGCCGCTGGGCCACGACTTCTCAGGGTTTCCAACTGAGGAAAATCGTTAGTGTTTTCTGGGTGAGGGGAGTAAAGGACGAGAACCGGCGGCGCGGCGCAGCCTGGCCCTTGGCCGGCATAAGCGCAGTGAAGCCAGGCAACCAGGCGCCTGCTTTTACTATGGAAGAGTGAACGGATCTCACACTGCAGCCTCTTTGATTAACCGTGACATGGACACCACGGACGTCAGCGATGCATATGTTGGTGGTTGAGCCGTCTAACGTAACTTCTTGGAAAACAATTTATTTGCAGTTTTATAAAAGGTCAGCCGATACTGCAACTTTTTGTCATGTAATTTAAATGATTGCCCTTTTTAAAAATGAACGGGAGTTCTAGAATACATAGTTTAAAATGAAAAAATATATAGTCATTAACAGACTGATGTATTCAAAAACTGAGAAAATAAATTAAAGATCCGTGAATCCGTCTTTTCTTTTATGGTGGAAATGTAAATGGTGTAAGAATAGCGTGATAGCAAGGCTGTTGAGGCCATTTCAGTCCCTACAAGTACTCATTGCAATTGCCATTTGATTCAGATTCAGGCTAAAAAATACAAATGCATCCGACGCCCCTGAAATAAATCTGCCCACTGTGTTTCTCTGGTGCCGCATTAGGATTTATGACACAATATAATCCCGACCTGCTGGTGTGTTATGCAAACCCTGTGATGCCTCGGTGTTTATTATCAGGGGATAATGGCGGATTACCGTCCCACAGGCAGATGCACCGTCCTTTGCAGGAATGGTTTTGCAAGGGATTTACCGCCAATCTCCCGAACAAAGTGTGTCCTAGCAAGTCGTTATGTAAATTCCGATGAGTAATTGTTTACTTAAGGAAATGTGATTATGCCTAAATTTTGGCACGGCAGACGGACAAGCCATTGACCTAATAATATTAAGAGCCTCTCGTATCAGTTAATGTAGGTGGTGGGTTTTTACTGAACGCTTAGGAGTGCAGCAGAAACATGCGCTATGGTTCATAATGATTGGATTTACCGTTCACTCCGCAAAGCTGAACATTTAAATATTAACCACTCCGTTTCGTTAGCTACCCATGGTGCTGACATGCCGCACGTCCGGATTTGAATGTGCCTAACAGGCGCGGATCTAGGGGTGGCCGCCCCTAATAAATAAGTGGGGACCCCTAGCCACCACACGTCAAAATAATAAAAACGAAATATGCATTATTCGACTTTCGACCACAGAAGAGACACGGTTCGGCGCAGTCAACCCCCTAAAAAAAATTAAACTGCCTCCTGATGGCCACCCCAAACAAATTCTTCCGTAGGCGCCACTGGTTCCTGCGCACCTGGCCTTTTTGCCTGAATGATTGAAAGAAAATGCCCACTTTTGAGGTTCTGAGTGCTCCTTCTCCATCATGGAAGCTCACGGCACATTTCCCGAGGCGGATTCCCCAGTCAGCAAAATTTACTGTGGGGGAACCCCTCACCTCGGTCCAGCACGCAAAAAGTACGTGCTCCCCCCTTCCCCCTTCGTACTGCTTGCGCTTCATTATTATGTTTTTATTTTTGGCTAAAGATAATTGTTTAGTATGACCTCTATGTTAAGTTTTTACTGTCACGAGATCTGGGGACTGGGTAACTGTCTATGACGTGTGAAAATGGTTGCATCCCCTTGAAACTATGTGGTGTTTCGCGATAAAAGACAATGGCGTTGATTCTCCTCAACAGAATGGTCACTAGCCGCAGCGATGCGCACCGCTGGAACTGAGCGGAAAACCTACAGTCTGCTTTTTTATTCACGGCCCACGTGGGTTTCCCAGAAAAAATTGAGCCATGGCGACCGAAGACGCGTCATTTAAAATTTAATAAATAAAAACCTCTCAGTTTGTCCGCCCCAGTTGAATATGTCGCGCAAATGTAAACAGCCTATTAACAAAGTGGTTCAAGTGAATGGATTTGCATGTGACAATGGGGATGGATGACTGAAAAAAAATGTGTTCGATTTAATGCTAATTGTTGGGTCATTATAAAAGGGCAGAGTGTGAGAAATGCATGTTTCATTTAATGTATGTCAGTTAAAAAGGTGAATGCTGAAAGAAAATAATCATGAATTTTTAGATATACCACAATTACCCATAATCCATCTTTTCATCTTATCCTGATCAAGGTAGTGAGGCTCACCCTGGATGGGATGCCAAGTCCAGCATAGGGCACATATAATCACAAATATATACACATACATTATGCATGATTTAAAGACACCAGTCAGCCTGACTGAATATGCTTGGGTTGTAAGAGGAACCCTGTGTGACCAGAGGGAAATGTTGAAACTCCGCGCAATGTCTGGAGGTGGAATTTCCCCCCTCCCCCTTCTTGCAGAGGTGAGACAACAGTGCTGCATATTCAGTGCAGTACTTGAATTACTGTCATTATTGCTGCTGTTACTATTAACAATAATATTTTATGTTGTCATGGGGTTTCCTCAGGGTTTTCCAGTTTACCCCCCACAGTCCAAAAACATGCTCAGGTTAATTGATGTTGCCAAATTGTGTGTGAGAGTGTGCCCTGTGTTTGGTTGGTGCCCTATTCTGGGCTGTTCTCTGCTGCGGCCACCCGGATTGGCTCTGGACCCCTGGCAACCCTGAATAAGGCAAGTGGGTATAGAAAATGGATGGGTAGACAAACACTGAAGGTGTTACAGACAGGCCCTTATGCAGTGCAGGGTGCTGGTGGTCCTGAAGCCTGTCCCAGAAAGCATAGGACACCATCACATGCCAGTCCATCACAGGCATGCAGTCTGTGCTCACTCAATTCTATGAGTAATTCAGAAATTCACCTATGCGAACTTTATTGACTATGGGAAGAAACCAGCATAAACACAGGAGGAACAGGCAAACTCTGTGAACACAGTGCAGGCACATTTATGCTGCTCTCCTGTGTCACACCTTCACATTCTTCACATTAAGTGTAAAATTTATTTTAAGGCTCTGGGTATTTTCAGCCTTGAGATATTTTCAGATGGAGGCAACATACAGGTTCTGAATATATATTACGGATGGTCCTCATACATATAACAGAGAATACACAGATACGTAGGTATATCTACTGATCTTCTTATTCATATTGGAATTAGGTATACAGCCTCTATGCTTCTCCAGTTGATATCAAACACCGTCAAACAATGATGGAGACTGCAGCTGATGAAATGGTTTACTCTATATGCACAAACAGCAGATCGCTGCTGGCCCGGTCCAGTGCCATGCCCCTTCTCCGATTCCCCCTTTGTTGTGGGTTCAAAACTCAGCTAGTTGTTATTTAACATTTATTTTGTGTTTTTTCTTGGATTATCGTGTGTGTTGGTTGCAGTCCCTTGTTTTTTCTTCCTGTTCTCTGTTTGTAGTGTGTTCAGTTTTCCTTGTTTTAATTTCCCTTAGTGAATTTCTGTTTCTGACCACCCTCACCTGTCACTTGTTGCCCTGCGTCCTTTGTGATTAATTGGTTATGATTCTCACCTGTCCTTCACCTTCAGCCCCTCTTCATCTTATGATGGGGCTACATTCCAACGAACCCATCATAAATTGAAAATATAAGTCGAATATGAATCTAAAATAAATCGCACAGAAAAAAACATTGTTAAACATTGTATGGGATGTTTACGTTTGCAATTGCTACAGAGACCGGAGGCATAGATATGTGGATGTTGTCAACACCAAGCATTAGTAGAAAGTATCGTACGACATACCTCTAGCCCAGGAACAGATAAAAATTCACAGCTTGATGACTATCAAACGTGCACCATTGTCGCATCGTCGTACAGTCAACATATCGTAAGCTGACCCACCATAAAGTGTGGAGCATCTGTAGTCTTTTTCATAGTGTGTTTAAGTGTCTGCTTTTGTTCTGTTCCTCAGTTGGTCATTGTGGCTGCTGTCCTATGTTGTATTGTGTCATTGTTTAGTGTGGTCAGTATAATGTTAGTTATTGTAGTTTATTGTATTGTTGATTTGCAGCGTTGATCCCAGCCTTGGCTTCTGTTTTGTCGGTTTTGTTTTAATCCCTCGTGGTATTTTTGTTTTCTGATTCTCCCTTTGTGTTCCTTCCGTTAATAAACACTGTTTTGTCAAAGTCTCTACGTGGATTGTCTCTCATTTGTCATGCCCTGCTGTAACAGTAGGGGTCCTACTGTATTTGCACAAAAATATACTGTACAGGCACAAACACAGACAGGCAAAGCTCCTGCAAATGTATTTCTAACTGAAAGCCTGATACAAGTCATTAAAAACCATGAATAGATCTAAATACATTTTCCTGGCACAGAATCAAGATTGCATGCCATTTGTGTGAAACTGTTGCTAAAACAGTCAGTTATTTCCCTCAGTGTTATTTAGAAAAATACTCATGGGATAAATCATTTTAATTCATAAGTCGCATCCTTTGTGTGTTTAGAAGTGACTACATACCATTGGATAGGCAGGTTACTGTACACTGGACATACAGTATAAGGTAATCTTAGCGGAACAGCCCGGACATGCTGAACCCTGGAGTGGTCATTCATCCAGGCTGGAACTTCCTGGGCTGCACAATCGGAGTTGGCCTTTTGTGCAGTAGGTGCAGTAAAGGCCAAGAAGATGTCACTGGGTCTGGTCTCCTTCCTGGGACAACCCACTTGGAGTCGATCCAGATAAGAGAGCCAGAACGCTGCACATCGCCTGAGCCGCTTCTCTCACGGTGGGGCAGACTGCAGCAAGCAGGAAAGATTAGTAATGCTTGCATTTAGCTGTCGCCCCATTTCTTTCAGGCTTTTTGTGCTCCCACGCATGCGCAAAAATCACAACGCGTTTGTTTCACTTTGACACAATTGCTTATTTAGTCATTTTTCAGGGGAAGTATTTTAAAGGTAATTATACACTAAAGATACTACAGATATGAGTGGTATAAAAATAAGTATGTATATGAATGAAAATAATACAACACATTCAAATTAGGTTTTACAAATTTAAGAGAGTAAAACAGAAATACTACCTTGATTAAGATTTAGGTTAATCAGATTATGAGGTTAGTTTTGTTAGGGGGATATTTGGGATTTTCTGATGTTGTTAGTGAAACAAAATGGAGCCCATGGTTGTTTTTAACCAAATGTTAGCTGGTTGCATTTTTAAATCTCAGAGAGAATAAAATATTCAGTCACTGCTCACATTCACGTTCTGTGAACGGGGAACTTCATGATTCCGGACAATGTCCTTATGAACAAGACCAAAAAGAATAGCGGAGAACTCTGCAGCACTTCTAGAGAAGAATTAAGCATTTCATTAACCTCTAGAAAACAAACTGAGGTCCTGCAGTTGGTCTTTTTTCAGTCTGGTGCCTAAAGGTCAGGATGTTAATTTTGTGACCAGGACCGCTGAGCACAGTGGATGTAGAAATGCTTTGTAAATTATTAACAATGAGAGCAAGATAGCAAAACTGGATAAATGCAGTGCATACTGATTCATGTCAGAGACTTTGAGGGGGCTGGTGAATTTGGTCAGTTTGAACTGAAACACAAGGGTGCTGCATGTTCTTGAACTGACGCGCTGCATGCATGTTTGTGATTGTACACACATAGTGCGGATGTTTGATAAACTGCAGTCTGAGACACGCAGTGTCCCTGACTCGTTGTATATTTTGACAAAAGATGTCAACGTGAAATTGTTTTAAGCACAATGGGAATTTAACTATTTCTCAAAGAAAACCCACATTAAGGTAATTTTATAAGGCTCTGAATACGGATTTAAGTTGTATCATAGTTAACTGACATCCTCTCCTCTAGAGACCAGCAACTGAAGGTGATAAATAAGCCTTTGATGGTTTTGCTTGTAACGCTACATTCTAACCAGACATGTCCTTCCGACTATTAGACATTAAGTCGGCCTTTTTACGGTTTGACTTCTCACTCTCTGAAATAGTTAATATGTTTTGCTGCCGTGTCTTGAGGTTTATTTGCTGTACTTTATAAAATACATGCGGAACACACATAACTGCATGAAACAATTCTGTTTGTAATGAGGGACGAGTACCTTATATGAGCTATACTCCGATTCAAGGTATCCATTTGCAGAAATGCATTATGGATTTAGAATGCTTGATGTGGATAGTACAGGTTTAGTAAAGTGTCAGTTGCTATGGAGACGAGGAGAATGCGCCTGCACGCATGGATTATATACTCCTGTGACCCAGCAGCCCGGATCCGCAGCCCTCCGTCAGAATGACAGTTCTAACAGACTGCACCAAATTCCAGCCAATCACCACGAAGAACACTCGGGCCACGTGCGTTATTCATAAATTCAGGATAATTTCTTCACTCGAGCCATCCTCTCGGCATATAGGTAATCTTTTACCAAGCACGAGTCATACAACTAACTTGACTCGGTTATTGTACATGACACCATCTTCAGACTTTCGGTCACATACATATGTGATATTTCTTGCTTAATTTCAAACATTTGGTGGTATTTCAAATTTGTAACTTCTTTAACAGTGTAAGTAGCCTGGCTTATATGAACTACTTAAAACGGACACAGAGAAAACAAAAATGAAATTAATAAACTTAAAAAAATATTATTACTACAAGCAGTAATTCAAGTATACTCCATAACTAAAATATAACTTTAATAAATAAATAATAGCGTGATATTATAGAAAAATAATGTGTTTAGATTTACTGACACTACACTTCCATTTAGTAGCTTTAAAAGAATATAGCCTAAATTGGACTGGAATGCTATTAGATTCCTAAAGCTACCACGAGGGCAATGCAATATTTCTTTCAGCACCAGGGCCAGCTACGAGCTCGGAAACACAATGTACACGTTTCATAGGCGGCCCGACCAGAAAACACAAATCCAATATTTCTACATATGTTTATTTTATTGTTCCAGCAGTTTGCTAACCCCTTGTTTAGAACAATGTTCACAACTGTTGACTGTACACCAATGTATATTTTGCCAGCGTTTCCAAATATTTATTTTCCCTTCCCGGTAGAAATATTAGTTCTTCTACTTGGTCGCAATATACAGGTAAAACTGGCATAGTGGAAAAACAGCATGGGTAAGGAAAATAAGAACAGATTCCTTTCTTTGTACGTCTGACGTCCAGAAATGATATGAATACATCTTACGCCTGTTTATTTTATTCTTTTGCTGGCATAAAAGGCCCAGGCTTTGAAGTCAGTTTCTCACTGATAATCAGACCTTACAAACCTTGTACTGTAAGTCTCTGAGAATACGTTCCGGGGTTTCATCGCGGCAATTTAATGAGAAAACTACCCTACACGAGCCTACATGGAGAGATTTTGAGATGAGGAGATAAAGCATTCCTTTGCACCGTGAATCTCAGAGAGAAGGGTATTCCAGCAGTGATTTGGGAAATACAATCTGCTTACGAAAAATAACCCTTTACAGCTTGTAAGGAGAATTGATATCTTTGCTCTGTAAGTAGCGTACATTCACATAGACGATGTACTGACATTCACTGAAACCAGTTGCATTGACTTCCTATCATTCCTTTCATACTTAAAAAAGTCCAAACAAATGTTAATAAAATCGCAAAAGAATGAGATAGCATTGGCATTTATATAATTGTTTTAAATATACAATATAAAACAAAGTTTTATACTATAACAGTTGGCACGTATAACAGTAGTTTGACATTTTTCGTTGTCATAAATTTTACATTCATAGTTCAAACAGATGGTGTGATTAAACGTAGCACTTGTGCAACGTGTCCATTACAGACCAGCACCTTGGATAGCTCCAGCTACGCCAAACCGCCGTATGTCTCGCTTCTCCTGCCTCTCAAAACTGAAATAAATGTGCAATTAATTAACTAAACACTGACGCACTAGCTAACATTTCTCCACTGTCGCCCCTGCACCACACGGCCATTTTAAAAGCCACAATAAAGGTACAAGTAAAATACTTTAGGCATGCATTTATTGGACTGCCCCTTACCCGAACCCCGCTGTACTGTGATTCACAGTAGCAATGAGGTAATGTTTTAAACTATTACAACACAAAACGTTTCTTATCTGGAAAAAAACGGATACAAAGTCTCTTTTTGATTCGCCGGCTGCAGAGCACATTCACCTTCCCAGGTCAGCTGCCTGGATCCAGGACTGAACCACCCATGGAGAACGCGAGAAGCGCAATAAGCCTACATACTGAGATATCTGCTCTCCTTTCTTAGCGGTCCAAGTTATTTGTACATCTGCCGTTCGTGTCCCTCGACTCCGCTTCGTTTTTGAGGTCCTGGAAAACCTCCGTGAAGAAATGGGGATCCGAATTGATCTGCAGCATTTTGGGGCTCATCTTATCAATCATCCGCAGCGATCTCTCCCAAAAGACCTCCTTATTGGCCTCCACAAGGAAGGGCTTGAGGGGGTATGAAATTTCACTTCCCATGTACGAATAAGCCAGGTAGAGGCAGGTCAGGAAGGTAGCTTGAAGTTCAAACTCGGTGTCGATGTCGTCGCTGATCGCTTCTCTACAGAGCAAGTAAACAAAAACTACGTTGACGGGATTAATGAATCCCTCATCCTGCCAGCCTTGGATCAGCAGCGACCTGTCCACGTTTCTGAACCAGAGGATGATCTCGTTGTAACTGAGCTCCTTGAGCTTAAAGCACCTCCGGCACATGAACTGGCTCAGGCAGCGCAGCAGCTCTCCGGTGGACGCCTGGACAATCACGCGTCTCGGAGACACCAGAGGCCGTTCGCTGGACGGCTTTTGGACCGACTTGAGCTGTTTGGGGTTCTGTGACACATTCTGGGCTTGGCCGGACTGGGGGTTCTGGTTAGGGACTGTCGGCACGGGCACTGCAAGCAGTCCAGGCTTCTGTGATCCCTTCCGGTCCGAAGCGGACTGCTGCGACTTCTTCGTATTCTCATTATTTAGCTGTTCGACTGAGTTGCCACCGGGCTGAGACGCCGGCAGGTTCGGGTTCACTTTCTTTGCATTCTTCTTCTTAGCTGATGCGGCGACGAGACGCTTCCATGTCAGAGCCGATATGAGCACTGAGGGCCGCTTCAGGTTCTTCTCCTTGCTGTTCACTGGGTGGGCGCTGTCGGCTTTCTCTTCCACGGTACCCCCTTTCCGCGATGTCGGCGATATGGAGAGCACCGTGCCCATCTCTGCCTCTACCGGCCAAAACCCTACGGCCTCGGGGAATGTGCTGTCTTCTTCCTCGCTCCGGGTCCCGGAGGCTGCCCCGACGAGTGTTTTTTATCAGATCAGGCGCGTTGATTCAAGTCCATGGATAGATCGTGGTAGATCACTGAGGCTGCAGAGCCAGGGATCCTAGCAAGCGGCGGTACGCACACGGCCACTCCTTCTGCAGCAACCCGGTAACCCACAGCCGCGGTCAATGAGATCAGTGGGCAGGACTAGGAAAGGGGGGGAAGAGTCTCGACAAAGCAAGTACAACTCGAATGAAGCTGCAAACCAGGACGAATCGTTCCAGCTCAACCAAACAGAGAAGGGCAGGCAACGACGGGCAGTTGGTAGGACCAATCAGAAACGGTCTCGGTGACCATGAGGCGTTTTTTATAGCATGCCTTATATAGACATTTAGAAGCCGAAAACTGATATTTTCCAGTAGTACTTAAGGACTCGTCCATTCTGTGACAACCGGAAACGGGCGAATTGTTCTCATGATCAGATCTGTTCCATGACAAAACGACTTTGTTTAGCCATAAAAGCTAAAATGCAATGGAATCGGGTCGCTGAAATGACACAGGACACAGGTGTCTAAAAAGCCGTTGTACGTGGAGGATGTTGTTCCATTCTTTCGTTAATTGCTTAATTTGACTAATTATTTTCTTCTAAATTCTACTGTTGCTCCCTCCGATAGGTCTATGTGAAACTTGCTGTATCGCGTCCAGAAAACGAGCTGAACTGAAAACCAAGAAATGTATGGACTTCTTATAGGAAATACTGGGTGGAGGCAGCACCTAGCTGGGATAAATGCAGATACACCAGAAGTGCTAGAGATGCCCGTCACGGACCCTGGAAACCGTTAAACAGGGTGGCAAAAAGCACTCAACAAACCCAATTTTAAGTGATATTAAAAATCACATTAAACGACCGCGCAGTGCCAAGCCTTCCTTTCCAGCATCAGCAACAAACATATTTTTAAACACATATTTGTCTTGTGTGTGGTGTTTTCTTAGTCGATATCTCAGCCCGAGAGTACATCTGATGATCTATTTAGTGGAACAGACCTTTAGCCCGTGATAAGGATAAACACATCACTTACGGTTCCCATCTTAAGTTTCAGTCTGGTATCCAAGGATACAGTGGTACAGGTGTTCGCATAAACGATTTCCTGCAGTGTTTGCAATTTGTATAGATTGCTCTTTAGTTTTTTTTTCGGGGAGTGGGGGCGGGGGTAGTAGCTAGGCCTATTTCATACTTACGAAATGGAAAACCTGCATTTTTAATATTACTCTGCTTGCTTGGCATTACGTCACAGAGGAGTTTGGCAACAAAAGCAGAGAGAGCGGTATATGTAATTAAATAGTGAACCACTTCCTACC
>JABFEB020000035.1:19998952-20014852 GCA_019775895.2 Stomatorhinus ivindoensis | reverse complement strand
GATCTGTCAGCCTTTGTTCCTAAAATGCGACATTTCCTAAATGGAATAAAATAAAATGTAGCTCTGTGGCCTCCTCAGATTTCTGAATGTTTCCTTGCAAAATCCACAGTGGAAAAAAAGACTTTTGATTACACATCATGATAAATCATCCGAATGAAGTGCAGACTAATACTCATGGAATCATATCTAGGATTTTGTGAGAAACACTGTGGCTGATTCAAAGCGCAGCAGCTTGTCGGGTGCTCAGCTGGCAGAAAGGAACAACCGACTGAGATGGCCGTCTGTAGCCAGAATCGTTATTCCTAAGCGTCTTCCAAGCTTTTGTACACATTTCATAGTTTACTTCCTTATTTAAATATCATTTTGTAAAACCTGCTACTACCAAAGTCAATTCATTATTCTCTACAAACTTCTGCTCTACACTTAATTAAATTTGATGTTTCCATTTCCCACACCCACTTACACATTATATGGGTGTATTTTTCAGAAATTATACAGTTCATGCCCTTTTTTTTTATAACATTTTTAGCTGCAAGTGTGTTGTAGTTGTAAAAGATTGCCTTCCTTTCAATGAAAAAAAGTTGTTTTTCACACCTAATAAACACTCACTGATCCCCAGTCGCATGCTGCTTAAATTCAGATGTACTTTCAGTTAGTAGATTCATTGCAGTGGGTTGGCGCCCGTCTGCATGGTCGGCAGTAAGTCCGACTCATTTCCAGTCAGGGTCGGACTCCGCCAGGGCTGCCCTTTGTCGACGATTCTGTTCATAGCTTTTATGGACAGAATTTCTAGGCGCAGCCAGGCCGTTGAGGGTGTCCGGTTTGGTGACCTCAGGATCAGGTCTCTGCTTTTTGCAGATGTGGTTCTCTTGGCCTCATCAGACCGTGACCTTCAGCTCTCACAAGAACAGTTCGCAGCTGAGTGTGAAGCGGCTGTGATGAGAATCAGCACCTCCAAGTCCGAGACCATGGTCCTCAGCCAGAAAAGGGTAGAATGCTCCCTCCGGGTCGGGGATGGGGTCCTCCCCCAAGTGGAGGGGTTTACGTTTCTCAGGGTCATGTTTACAAGTGAGGGCAGGGTGGAGCGGGAGATCGACAGGCGGATCGGTGCAGCATCAGCAGTGATGCGGGCGCTGCATCGGTCTGTCATGGTGAAGAAGGAGCTGAGCCAAAAGGCAAAGCTCTACGTTCCTCGATCTACGTTCCAACCCTCACCTATGGTCATGAGCTGTGGGTAGTGACTCAAGGAACGAGATTGCGAGTGCAAGCGGCTGAAATGAGTTTTCTCTGCGGGGTGGCTGGTCTCTCCCTTAGAGATAGGGTGAGGAGCTCGGTCATTCGGGAGGGACTCAGAGTAGAGCCGCTGCTCCTCCGCATTGAGAGGAGCCAGGTGAGGTGGCTCGGGCATCTGCTTAGGATGCCTCCTGGACGCCTCCCTGGTGAGGTGTTCCGGGCATGTCCCACTGGGAGGAGGCCCCGGGGAAGACCCAGGACACGCTGGAGGGACTGTGTCTCTCGGCTGGCCTGGGAACACCTTGGGATTCCCCCAGAGGAGCTGGATGAAGTGGATGGGGAGAGGGAAGTCTGGGTTTCCCTGCTGAGACTGCTGCCCCCGGGACCCGACCTTGCATAGTGGATGATGGATGGATGGTGGGGTTGGCACTCCATCCAGGGTTGGTCCCTGCCTTCGGCCGCAGTCTCCAGGATAGGATCCGAACCCTCCACGACCCTGACTAGGACAAGTGGTTACAAGAAATAGATGAGTGGTTGGATGGATGTTTCCTTTCCCTTAGCATCTGCTGAAATATGTAGACACAGAATTTTACTGAAAGGTTAATTAGGATGAAAACACCAGTCACTTACTCTGGATTAGGCACCTAGAAGGTGTTTTCGCATAGAGCAGCCATGTTGTCTTTATATGATTGGCCATGTTGGGGAGACCAGACTAGGGTTCCTACCTAATCCCTGTGTGGGAGGACACTTTGAGCTGCTTCATGTTTTACAAACTACTTTCAAACCGAAAGGCTCCTCTGTTCGGCTAAATAGTTCAGTCCTTCTGATGCTTGGACTGATTTGTTTCCTTGACTGAAATCCTGTCCCGTCTCAAGGTGTCCACATATTATCTGGTCATCCTAGATTAGACATCCCACGATTTTCAGATTAGGTCAGTCAGTAATGATTCTCTACTTGGGTATTATGTGTGTTGATCAGTAATTGCAGCTAGTAATCCGAAGAAAAGACTTCAGAGTAGAAAATTACAAGGGTATTACAAGCAGGCTGCAGCATAAGCTCATTGGATCACCGACCGCCAGCAGGGACAGATGTGCCGCTCTCCCAGTAAACAGATCCGCTGCCGCTTGGCACTTCCTATGTGCAGCAAGCGGCTAAAACAATGAGCTTGGCAGGGAAATGCTTTACATGAAAGCAAAGCCTCCGGCAGGATATAAGGGTGGTGCTTCAACATTTCCATCAGGTTAGAGCTGTTGTACCCTGAAGTATTCTACTTTTGGCAGCATATCTACCTTCATAAATGAAAGGAACAGGTAAGAAATTCTCCAGGAGTATGATAAGGCAATGTGTAACACGAACCCGCTACCACATGCTCATCGTGGTTGAAATAAAAAAACCGTCATATAGAAAATCTGAGTGACTGTTTATGCAGTTCTACAAAGCTCTAAATATGGAGTACTACTGTCAAATGGTGTCTTGATTTGTTGACACTCCCTGATACTTTGACAATGATAAATTGTTTAAGCCTGGATCCTATTCAACTAAATAGTTACTTCAATATTAGTGCAAATGCAAGAACTCATTGCTATAGGTGTAAATTAGGTGCAAATAAACTGGATTTGAGAAAGCACTTCTTTACACATTGTGTAGAGTATAGTCTTCCCGTTAGTGTAGTGCAAGCTAAAACCTTGGGTTCCTTTAAGCCAGAGCTAAATAAGATGTTAACAACTCTGAGCTATTAGTTGAGTTCTCCCCAGACAAGCTTGATGGGCTGAATGGCCTCCTCTCGTTTGTAAATTATTTATATTCTTATGTTGTTAAATTTTTTGGCCTTTGTGTAAATAAAAAGAATCTAAGGCCACAATAGTTCAACTCAAGTGACCTTTGAACAAGAAAGTCTTCAAATTTCAGCATGTTCACAAACTGACAAATAGATCTCACCGTTCTTGTTTAAAAATGATATTAACAGTTGGATTCTTCAGAAATTGTCTTGTGACGAATGAGTTAAATTGTAGGGTTTACTCTGTAGATGCCTGCTATTTTACTATTCTATCTTATATATGGGAATTTATTATTCATTATCCCTGCTGCCTTTGCAATGGGTTTTATGAGGTACATATTTCAAGGAACTACTATATTAGCATGTAATTATAATGTATAGAGATCCAAATGCAGGGTAAATGTTTAATTAGGTGGCTTAAATTGTAGTCAAACAGGGTCAAAACCCAATAAACAATAAAGTAACCAAATGCCAAAGACTCAAGTATAGACAAAGTGTCGATAACAAAGAGGCAATCAATCGGGCAATCAAATTGATAGGATAAATAAAGTGACAATCAAATCCAAAGAGACACAAGGGCAAGAATCAGGAGTCCGGGTAGTCAGAAGTACAAATCATGCAAAGAGATTGCAAACGCATGGGAACAACCAACGGTGCAGAGACTCAACACTTCCAGAGGAAGTATGTAAGTGCTGGGTTTGTATCAGGTGACTGATTGCTGGAGATGTGTTGCAGTTGTTCAGTACTTTGGTGATGTTGATCATTGCAGGCATGGAGATTCAGGTGACGGTGGGTGTGGTTGGGGTTGATCAGATGCGAGTGTTGCAGTTATCATGCATATCAGTCAGTAAACCCAAACTACCGTGGTCGCGCTTTGCCAGTTCCACCATTCTCACTTCCTCCGGACCTAAGACAAGCCCCAAGAAAGAAATTCTGACAGTGGAACTAATTTTTCGGCCTTAGTGAACAGCTGGTCCTCTTACAGTGTTTGTGGAACTGGGGCTATGTAACGCACATGGGTAGCCTGGTGAGGGGGACGGATTAGAATGTCATCAATAAATATAAATAGGAAATGATGAATCATATCCCCGAACAGCTCATGCATAAAGCACTGGAACACAGTCGGCGATATGGCTAACCTGTATGGCATGACTGGTTACTCTGAGTGCCCCTTTGTGGTCACAAAAGCTGTCTACCATTTATCTCCTTCATGGGGGCACTTCTTAAGTGGTTGCCTTTCATACTGGTTCCAGTGCCATGGGGATCAATGGCAGAGGGTGACCGAATTCCACGGTGTCATTATTCAGTAACACTTTGCATTAAGTGCACCTTCATAATGCATTCATAGAACATTCAGTGCACCTTCATAATGCATTCACAGAAGATTCATAAGCAGCATGCAAGTATACCTTAACGTCCTAACATACCTTAACAGCTTTAATATACATTAATAACAAACATTACATGATCATACAATTATAATATTTGTTATTATTATATAATGTTTGTTATTAATGTATATTACAGCTGTTAAGAGATGTTAAGATGTTAAGTTATATAAACATGATGTTTATGAATGTTTTATGGATACTTAATAAATATGTTATGAATGTGTACTGAACGTTTTATGAATGCATTATAAATGCATTATGAAGTTGGAGTTGATGTAAAGCATTCAAATCAATGGAGGGACGCGCACAACCATCCTGCTCTGCGAAGAACAGCTGTTTTAAAGCTATAATTTGGGTTTAAATTTATTAGTACTTGAATGTTTTATTTAAAAACTTACAGTTCTTTCTATTCTGATATAATAATTATTGTAAATGCATGAAGTGATGTTTTTTGTTTTAAAACTAATGTTAAGCTAAAAAATGTTTATGCAGTAATCCAACAAATCTGATGTTATGCTGACCGAACAGGTCCAAAGGGTCTCTGAGAGTATCTTTAGAAATGTATTGCAGTATTGTCTTTGTCCTGTAGAGGGAGCACACCCTCAGGCTCTACTCTTGTCCTCATGGACAGCTGCCGGGTCCACACCTGCTTGGCAGATGTCACGGATAAGGGTGTGAGCCAGAAATCATGATCTACGCGAGGCTCGTTCTTCGATCAGCGAGTTCCCACTGGTGGTAACGATTCATTTCTTCCCCTTGCGTGTTTATGGCACTGATAAACTTCAGAGAGAGAGTCTGAGGGTTTGGGTGCGGATCCAGAATGCAGGTCACACTGCGAGTGAGCACGCCACATGGGTCCATGCTCAGGGGAACAGTCAAGCTGCAGCAAGCTATTAAACTCTGCTGTATGTGTCATTCTCTCTGGGCTTGTTATAGAGTCCAGTTTTATATAGCTACTCTTCTGAAGGCTTTAATCTGTAACCATACAGACGTAATAGGAATGGGCAAGCACACTTCTGAGCAACAGTGTGGCAGAGCGGGCGAGGAAACTGACCTGGGTACAGGTGCCTCCGCTCTCGGGTATTTCGGGAGGCAGAATAGGGCAGATGCTGGAGTTCCTGACCTGGGTACAGGTGCCTCCGCTCTCGGGTATTTCGGGAGGCAGAATAGGGTAGATGCTGGAGTTCCTGACCTGGGCAGAGACTCCAAAAGTTGCTACAGCGCAATTTATACAAAGCCCTTAATCTTAATTGTTTGAGGAAACATCTGGTTGTATAGCTAAGTGATATTTTGAGATAAGTGGTTAAGCTGTTCATGGATATGCCAGCTAAGAAAATATTGCTTATTTAATTTATGCTTAAGTATTGTTCTTAAATCAGCAGCCGCATCCAAATCCTCAATTGTACTTAAGTTAGTGAGTTTTTTAGAATTTATATTTTGCACTTACTGCAATATATAATAAATCTTAAATCAACTTGCCATCTGCTAGTATTTTTTAATGCTTTTTAAGAAAAAGAGGACTGCATATTCCATACTGTTTGTTAAACATCTCAAAGATTTTTGCCTTTCATTTATATTGATGTCCTATTTTCAATTCAGAAGCCATTTTTGTGAGGATACAAATTCTATCCACGGTATTAGAGTACAGGATTGCAGTTACCTCTGCATCAGTTAGGTCATATTGCACTGTATGGAGTTACTGTATGAGGCTAGCAAATATAGATAAGTATCATCTCCAGCTGAGTTGGAGGTTGCCACGGTAACTCCGCTAGTAGGTAAGAAAACAATATGGAGGCTGAAATCGAGAAGCAGTGGATTGCTGAAATTCCCGTGCAATTTTGGCCCTTTCAGGGAAAAAAGAAAAACGAATGCGAATGCAGGTTTACTGGTGTATTTTGGGTTTTGCGCGGATTCTCAGATATTAAACACACAAATGAATGACTACACGGCAGTTTTTATTTACACAGCCGCAGCATGGCACGCGAAACCGGGGGGGACGTCCAACTGGAAGCATCGGTCTTTAATATTTGTAGGGAAAGCCGCAAGGGAGGGTGTTTCCCTGGGACGGGAGCCAGCGGCGGTGGCTGGACCTCGGGAGGCCGTTTGATCCTCCAGCCGGACTCCCTGGAAACACAGAGAAACGTTCTCCGCAGAGTTGCGCTGCTCCGGGTCGTCTGCTGGAAACATTACAGCGCGCTCGGTGCTGAAGCGGGGCCCGGCCGTCCCCAGCGCTGCGCCGCAGCGACCGCGGGAACCGCTCGGCTAGGCTGACATATGTCATAGCCACAATTTACACAGGGACGTTCCGTGCGACAGATATACGACACCGCGGCCCTTGCTCGGTTATTTTTGAAAACTCACTTTCTGAGTCAGTAGCAATTTAAATCACATTTGGGGGGGGGGGGGGGTAACACTGGGGGAACATGCACTGATGAGCAGATGTCCCTCACAAACGGTGAGGAGGGTCCAGCCGGCTCTTCACACAGCCTGATTCGCCACCTTATCCCACCTTATCTGTGTTTCTCTGTTGTTCTCTGCTGTCATTCCACCCCGAAAGATTCCTGGGACAGAACCCAAAAATGGTCTGGGAATTCCAGTGTGATGGAGCTTTAACCATGTTAGTGCTTTTTATTTTTATTTTATGTATTTATTTTTAATTTAAATTTTATTTTTGAATATTTTTACATTTTTTATAATGTCTTCTAATGTGACAGCACAAAACTATACCTGTGCTCCCAGTATGAAGGGCAATGGCATGGCAGTATCCCAGTGGGTGATGATTCCACAATCCCACTCAAGATACCATGCAGGAGTGCTGCAAACCGGCACCACGAGCAGTTCAACTAGGCGGTACAGGCATCCACAGTGCAATATGGCACGTGCATTTTTAATTCGTGAAGCTAGCTTTATGACATGAAAGGGTTAAAGCTTGCAGGCTACAAATTGTCTACTGCAGACTGATGACTTTAGGTTTAACTGGAAAAATCTTGGTAAAAATAGACACGAATGAATCAACTTGCACAAATAAATATTAAGTGAAAACTGCTGTTTACATAATGAAAAGTACAATATTGTCATGCAAAACTTTCATCTCCAAGAAGATCATTAAGTGTCTGATGATACAGTGGCATGAAAATGAGATATGGACAATTTTTTGGCTTTCCTGGTGGCTGCTTCCACCCAACCCGGCTGAAGCCTTCATAGATGTTTTGTGAATCCTCACGCAAAACATGGTAATGGAAAATCAAACCTTCACCGTAATTCCTGATGCAACTTGACAGCGGGGAAAACGACATAAAACAGGGCAAACAATATGCTGTGAAACATGTGGGGCGGAAGGAATGAGTCACCGGACCTCGATACGCTAAATCGCAGCTTCTCCTGAGGTATCTTCAGCCACCTGTCCTGACGGCATGAGATCGAAGCCAAAGGAAGCATTTCATTACACGCGACCTTGGAGGATGCAGCGAAATCAAACACCTAGCAGTTCCCTTCGGTCAAAGTTTGACAAACGTGATTCAAAGAGGCATGTTAAAAATAAAGACTTTTTTTTTTCATTCCTTCTCATGGAGAGGAAGTGTCCTTGATGTCAGAATCTGTGGAGCAACTTTAAGCAGCTCTGGATGTTTTTGCATGTTGTTATGAAGCTAAACATTTGATAAAAAGCTAGATAGACACTGGCCCCTTTTTCTTCTGATAGCTGATCTTCCTGCTGCCTTTGCGCTCGCTGCGATTGTTCTGTGTTTTGCTTCGGAGTCTAATGAGCCTCAAATGCTGATATCTCTAAAGGCAGTTTCTCTTTACGCCCCTGCATTGTGGAATGCTTTATGGAAGCAGGAGATAAAGGTGTGAATTAAAATGCCTGGAACGTTTGTGCACTCACGTAAACAGTCCGCATAAACTGTTCACATATAACACAAGCAAAAATCACCGTGATGTAAATGAGCCAGAAAGTACCTTCCAGAAGCTTCCACCAGGAAGGAGGTAGTAACAACTGACAATACTGACAATATGTCAACATTATTACTTTGCTTATTATAGTGACAGAACAGAGCATTAGTAAAATAAATCATTTGAAATGGTTCATTTGTGCTTAGTTGCTACTAAGAAAAAAATATTGATTCAAAATGCAGAGTATTCTAACTTTACTGGACATGAGACCCAGCTGTGAGTCTCTCTGAAGATCATCTAGAAGTCTGCTTCTGTGATGTCTCCGTAGAGCATTACAAAATGCAGCATCCCACTTAAAAGACATCAGAGCTATGACTAGGCTAATAAACGGCGAAACGGCGCAATCACTGAAAGCTGCGCTAGTCTGTGTACCGGCGAAGGAGGAGAAGGCTGCTGTCCAGCCATACCACCGACAAATGCGGCCCGCACACTGCGCAGGCAAGGCCTTGGTTTACAGGCATGAAGGCTGCGGGTTAGCGAACGGTACTGGAATACAATCTGATGGTTGTTGGTTCAGCTCCCTGGAGAAACTCTGCCCTGCTATCCTTAAATCAGCTGCTTATCTTAAGACACATTCATAACAACCATCCTGTCACGTACCCTCTGGCTGATGCAAGGCACACACTAAAAACTCCCTTCAAAATAATGTAATATCTTCCTCCCGTTCTCGTGGGACATCCGCGCTTTCCATGCCGGACAGCCGTGAAAGCTAATAGGCTCTCGTTTGCACGCAGCCTCCGGAAAACACGCGTCTGTCTCGTTGCTGAGCAACATTTTGACGGCAGACCATTAATCACTTAGCGTTTGAATGTACTCGAGGTGTGACGGGGGCAGCCCCCCTCCCGCCTGCCACGGGGGCTTATGATTCAAAACCGTAGCTGTGCTGAGGCTCGCCCCGTCACCCCCCCCCCCCCCCCCCGTTCAGGGAGATCCGAGGTTCCCCGGGGCTGGGGAGTTTGGCTGGTGGGAGGGGGAGGGGGGCGGGGGGCAATCACCACGCCGAAGAGGAAATGAAATCCAGGCCTCGGCCCTGATGTCGTCTCCCGAGGCTGACGTTCAAAGCAGAGCGCCGGCTTTTCGTCAACATCGACATGAAACAAACACGAGCAAAAGGGACGGGGGAACAGAATGGGAACAGAAACGGGAACACGGGGGGAACGCTGCAAGTGGTGAGGACAGAGAACGCGGTAACAATCCGGGACACAGCGACATCGCCACATGCAACATGAGAGTGTAACAAAGAGAGTAAGGGGTGACACGCGTGTGCTCTCCCCACACGGGATGTGTCCAGGACACGGTAAGAGCGAAATAGAACTTCATTACCTGCTATCGGGTCTCAGTCGGGTCTCAGTCGGGTCTCAGTCGGGTCTCAGACGTCTCACTGCTGTTCTGACCAAATTGCGGGACAGAAATATACATTTTACCCCAAAAGCTGCTGAAATATAAGAACATGTAGACAAGCCTAGGCCAATCAATTGCATTTTTATGTGGCTGATGTAATTTTAGAAGGCAAAATAGAAGAAACAGAACAATATTAAAACATAAAGCCAAATTATATTGAGTGCAATGTGCAAAATAAACATTCCTTATGTATGAGGGTGACAGACACGTTTAAATTTTTTTCTGTTATATGAAAATAAAAGATGCCAAGTAAAACACACCAATCAATGACATGATGGATTACTTAATGCTTGCACTGTACCACATATCTTTGGAGTAATCTCATGTCTCAGACCTTTCCAGTGTACCTGATCTCCGGCTTAAACTCAAATGTGTACTTTCGACAAGGACTGCAAATTTCACTGTACTTAATTTCCACATTTTCTGGTGCAATTTGCACACTGATTTGAGGTGGCGCAAATAAAGGGTATAGATCTGATTAAAGTGAGAGGCACGGCATTCAACATAATAGTGCTATCAAGTCATGGTTCAAGCCTCTGTGAGTCAATCAGGCCTAACGCCGCAGATCTGCAGATGAAAGCTTCTGTGCTGTGACCCATTTCTTACTGAAGTGGTCGGAGCAAGTCATTTGGGTTCTCGTAAATTGTCACGGGAGTGTGCGCTGGCCGTGTCTCGAGACTTTAAAGCCAGCTCATCATCTGGTTGCCATTGTGGTATTGCTGCTCTCAAGGAGCATGCCAACCTGAAATGGCACAGCCGGTGACTGGTCGCGGGACTGGGGACGGACTGGCATTGATGCAGGCCAGGTGACGGCAGCGTATAATGGCTGGTGCTTTGTGCTACGTTTTACATTTGTTTATATGCTTGTATATTTAACTGTAACAATTCTGGCTCAGCACTGTGCTGTAGAGGGTCTTCATGTTAGAATGCCACGCCCATATTCACTACACGACCATTTTCCAAGCTTTTGTGGTGATTGTAGGTAACGGGGTCTGAATTCTGCTGGCTGCATACTGATATTCCAGTACCTGCGCTTGAACACCAGGCTCAAAGTCTCCCACCCCTGCTGTATTCAGCCCTACTGATAAAATGCTTCAGTGGATAGTGTCAGCCAGTGGGCAAAGAGCATCAGAGCCGTTAGCGCTAGCAGTAATCGGTTAAGGATTTAATAGATGAGAAGCCAGACAATACTTCCCTTTACCTCTTGCAAACCCACATGACATATTGCGGCCGTGTATCATTACATACGATGGCTGCAGTCATTAAGGATGCATGTGGACGCATGCCTGTTAAGACTCTGCACCCTCCAGGAAAAAAAAGAGCAGTTTAAATGTCAACAAACAGACGGACAGAGAGCTTAGCGACGGCATAGGAGAGATCTGCAAAGTTAATTTTCATTTAAGAAAAGTCTGTTTTTCTCCCTCTGAATCCTACAGGTTTTTTCTTCTGTGTAATTATCTTGTAAACTGGGTTATATTGGCTTGGGGTGATTGGGTTGTTTTTTTTTGCAGTGAAGGCCCATGCTTTTGTTGAACAGAGTGTTTTCGTTCATTTCGGTTCATGGGAAAGTTATATGTAATTATGCAGTGCGGAGTTTCATGTTTATTACAGACAATATCAAAAGTTAAATGACGCCTGACATGTGCCTGGGATGCCTTTTCCCCCTTAAGCAGATGCCTCAGTTGCATCTGACCCCGTCAGGATTTAGCAGAGTTTCCAGCGTGGCGGTAAATCACAACTTCGACAGCTTTCAAGAAAGGAACTTCCTTTCCAGCCTTATTCTTAAAGGTTCAAGTGAACGGAATTTAATAAACACATATCCACGTTAGTCTAACCTCCCATAAATTACCAGGGTAACAAAACTAATATCTTCAGGCAGTCGACATAATAAATATTAACCTCAGAACATAAACCACTGACACAGGGATTTTTTTTTGCATTGAAATCCTTCACCACAGACAAAAAAAAGAAGAAAAAAAAAACAAACTGAATCTTGCCCACTGAACTGCATGATTTAATAACAGAAGAATCTACTGAAAAAAAGAACTGTTGCAAAAAAAGTGGATAAGGTGTGAATTATTTCTTTTATTCATTATGTTAAAAAAAACACATAAAACATTAACTGGAAATAACAGGCTTCGAATTAAGAGCATTGTCTTCCTATTTAAGAAAAAAGGTATTTCTTTTCCAATTTACTTTGGAAATGAGACATGACCAATAATCACAACCACAAAACTGTGCTTGTCACCATTTTGCCCTCCAATCTCACCTGAGGTTTGCAAGCTCAATAGTCACATGACCTCATCAGGAAACAGTAACAGGTCACCGTCATGGATGTGGGGGTGACGTGTACTGCTGGCTCTTACTTTACATACCAGCCTGCTGAGCTGACTGGAACCATCTAAAAGACGGCAAGCTCTAACAGTCAGTGGTGGCAGCTTGTTTTGTTAGCAGCACATGCAGACCACCTGCATCTAGTTGTGTTTATGGCCACAGTATTGCCTTTTTTTTAATGATTACATCTTTGTATTTTTCATACAGTTTCATACAAAGAAACACCGCTCTCGTTTTACAGGCTTTCCGACTCATTTGGTCGATCTATCGTTCATCCATTTATTTGGGATTCTTAAATATCGCGGGTGTGTGCACTAAGAGAGACTATGCAAGTCTGTCTTGAATGATCCTTGATTAATTAAAACTGAACTGTGTTCGTGGAACGACGTGAGGCTAAGTTTAGAGATGGAAGTAGGTTGAGTCTGACCTTTTCGGGAAAGTCTGCCTTTTTTTTTAGCTACTTTCAGGGAATACCCCCCAGGATAATTGAGCAGTCTGTATTTATATGTCTTTTATACGTATTTATACGTCTTTTATACATATTATATGTCTTTTATACGTATTTATACGTCTTTTATACATATTATATGTCTTTTATACGTATTTATACGTCTTTTATACGTATTATATGTCTTTTATACGTATTTATGCGTCTTTTATACGTATTATATGTCTCTTATACGTATTTATACGTCTTTTATACGTATTATATGTCTTTTATACGTATTTATACGTCTTTTATGCGTATTATATGTCTTAATCATAGGGTTCACAAAGTGCTTTATAGACACTTAAAAAAAAGGAATTTAAATAAGCATACACAGAATGAATGAATGAATGAACGAACAAATAAAACAGAACCAATAAAAAAACAATGAAACAATAATAATAATAATAATAATAATAATAAATAAAATTAAAAAATAAATAATACCTGGCCGGTATACTGGCTCATTGGTTTGCACTGTTGCCTCACACCTCTGGGCCCAATCTTCAGGTCTCCACCGTGGCTCCATGTGTGTGGAGTTTGCATGTTCTCCCCGTGTCATTGTGGGGTTTCACCTGGCTACTCTGCTTTCCCCCACGGTCCAAAAGCATGCTGAGGTTAATTGGAGTTACCAATTGCACCTAGTGTGAATGAATGGTGTGAGTGCACCCTGTGATGGGTTGACACCTCATCCTGCGTTGTTACTTGCCTTGTGCCCGTAGCCTCTGGGATGGGCTCCAGACCACCCCCCAAAAACATTAACAGCATAAGACGTTACAGAAAATGGACTGAAAACACAGGTCTACAAAAGAAAAAATCTGGTGCTAAGATTTTTTGAATGGATTTATGGTATTTTGAGGGTCTTGGATTCAAAAATCCCATTCCTGCTGACTTCAGAAATTTGGGAGTTAATATGAGCATAAAGATGCACTCTCCATAGCTATTTAAACAGATTTCCAGATAACCTTGGAGACATCAGCGAGGAACAAGGAGAGGATCCACCAGGGTATGAAGGTGATGGAGGAGAGATATCAGGGCAGATGGGACAGACACATGATGGGAGACTACTGTTGGAGTCACCAACCTGATTATCCTGATGACATAAAAGGAAATCGCATAAACAGGGTATTTGAAGCACTGACATTAATAACAATTAACAACTAATTAATATTGTATTAATTAATCAAATCATACATCACTTTTTCCTGTTACTGTTACATATTTTTCATTTCTTTTTTATATGATGATAGACTGTTTACTTACTAGTTGTAACTAAAATAAAAATATTCTTGCAATTCTGAATGCTTTTCAAACGTGTTGCGTTAATTAATTAATTAACAATTAAATATCTCAGAAACTAGAGCCAATATGGCAAAACCAAATTCAAATTCTTAATCAGCACCATAAACGTAATATAACACCAATCAGACATCGTTGGCAACAAAATCACTGTATACCAGTGTAATAAAATACCACCAAAAACACAGGACAGGCAGTATCCTCAGTTCATGGTTTGCCATGTGTGTTGACCCATGCTGACCTGTATCCCTGGTCCTGCACCATCAGCATAGCCCATGCTAACCTGTATCCCTCGTTCTGCACCATCAGCATAGCCCATGCTAACCTGTATCCCTCGTTCTGCACCATCAGTATAGCCTATGCTAACCTGTATCCCTGGTACTGCACCATCAGCATATCCCATGCTAACCTGTATCCCTGGTACTGCACTATCAGCAAATCCCATTCTAACCTGTATCCCTCGTTCTGCACCATCAGCATAGCCCATGCTAACCTGTATCCCTCGTTCTGCACCATCAGCATAGCCCATGCTGACCTGTATCCCTCGTTCTGCACCATCAGCATAGCCCATGCTAACCTGTATCCTTGGTACTGCACCATCAGCATAGCCCATGCTAACCTGTATCCCTCGTTCTGCACCATCAGCATAGCCCATGCTAACCTATATCCCTGGTACTGCACCTTGAGCATGGCCCATGCTAACCTGTATCCCTGGTTCTGCACCTTCAGCATGACCCATGCTGACCCGTATCTCTGGTTTTGCACCTTGAGCATAGCCCATGCTGACCTGTATCCCGGGTTCTGCACCTTGAGCATGGCCCATGCTGACCCGTATCCCGGGTTCTGCACCTTGAGCATGGCCCATGCTGACCCATATCCCTGGTCCTGCACCTTCAGCATGACCCATGCTGACCCGTATCCCTGGTTCTGCACCTTGAGCATGGTCCATGCTGACCCGTATCCCCGGTTCCCCCTCTCGATTACAATATATCATGGGGTCGGCATAAGAAATTAATTGAGCTTATTTAAATGAATAAATTTTTTGAGTTTTGCAAAAACCCGCAGATGACACACGAAGGCCAGCAGATGACATACAAAAAGTTCAGCAACTTATAAATATAATATTCATGTATAGTGCTGGTTTGGAGCATATTTACTTCAGCCTCCCGCATGATATCTCGCAGCGATCTTTATATCTCGCGTTCGTCTTACCGTTTTGTGCGGCCTCACAAGGGGATCAAAATTTTTTTCTGGTTTTTCCAGATTGCGGGAGGCTGTACCCCCCTAACCCCCGCGATGTGCAAGGCTCAACTCTACTTCTTTTTGATGTGCTGATTCTGTCTTGACTGGGGGGCGTGGCAGCTCAGGGCATAGTGTGTTTGCCTTTGTGATCTGGGTTTACCTGGATTTCCCACTCCCCCAAAATGTATTTCTCAGGGGAATTGGTGACTCTAAATTTCCCCTGTGATGTTGGAAATGCGGCGGCATCATTAACCCTTCTCTAAGCAAAAGATACTGCATCAACACTACCCTGATCAGATATGAAGGTACTGAAGAAAGTGAATGAAGATGAGGTCTCTCAAGGGACATCTCTCTCCATTCATGTATCTTCCTGCCACCGATTACAGTTTCCGGAGAGGCTGCCCCCTATCACAGGCAGCACGGGGCACAAGGCAGGGTGGGTATTCCCTGGATGGAGTCTCATCTCATTTTATGTGTTTCTTCACATTCAGGGGGTGTATTTTTCCTTGTACATTCCGGTGGTTTAGGGATTAAGGACACAAGGTTGTTGGCTCAAAAACCAAAAGGGCTTCTGATACTGCACCCCAGGGAAAGATACTTAGCATGATCTGCTTTGGTACAAATATACATAAAGAAGATAATAAGGAAGAATTAAGTACAATAAAGGCTGAATGAATAGATAACAGACCACATAAGCTACAGCCAGGTCCAAAAATATTTGGACAGTGACACAATCTTCATGATTTGGGCTCTGCTTGCCACCACAGTGGATTTGAAATGAAACA
>JABFEB020000035.1:19981934-19992104 GCA_019775895.2 Stomatorhinus ivindoensis | reverse complement strand
GGAAGGTTGTGAGGATGAGGAGGGCTGTGTGGATGAGGAAGGTTGTGTGGATGAGGAGGGCTGTGAGGATGAGGAAGTTTGTGAGGATGAGGAAGGCTGTGAGGATGAGGAGGGCCATGAGGATGAGGAAGGCTGTGAGGATGAGGAGGGCTGTGAGGATGAGGAGGGTTGTGTGGATGAGGAAGGTTGTGAGGATGAGGAGGGCTGTGTGGATGAGGAAGGTTGTGTGGATGAGGAAGGTTGTGAGGATGAGGAGGGCTGTGTGGATGAGGAAGGTTGTGTGGATGAGGAGGGCTGTGAGGATGAGGAAGGTTGTGTGGATGAGGAAGGTTGTGTGGATGAGGAAGGTTATGAGGATGAGGAGGGCTGTAAGTATGAGGAGGGCTGTGAGGATGAAGAGGGTTGTGTGGATGAGGAAGGTTGTGTGGATGAGGAGGGCTTTGAGGATGAGGAGGGTTGTGTGGATGAGGAAGGTTGTGTAGATGAGGAGGGTTGTGTGGATGAGGAGGGTTGTGTGGATGAGGAAGGTTGTGTAGATGAGGAGGGCTGTGAGGATGAGGAGGGTTGTGTGGATGAGGAAGGTTGTGTGGATGAGGAGGGTTGTGTGGATGAGGAGGGCTGTGAGGATGAAGAGGGTTGTGTGGATGAGGAGGGCTGTGTGTATGAGGATGAGGAGGGCTGTGAGGATGAGGAGGGTTGTGTGGATGAGGAGGGCTGTGAGGATGAGGAGGGTTGTGTGGATGAGGAAGGCTCTGTGTATGAGGATGAGGAGGGCTGTGAGGATGAGGAGGGTTGTGTGGATGAGGAGGGCTGTGAGGACGAGGAGGGCCGTGTGGACACCAAGGGCCACTCATATCCATCGGCAGTCTTCAGGCTAGCCGGGCACATGGTGTCGCTCCCAGGGCAGCAGCGGACGCTATAATTAAGCCCTCCTTCTCTCTCTCTTTCTTGCTCGCGCTTTTTTTTTTTTTTGGAAAGTCCCCATGGCGGAGAGCGATGGGGGTTAAGGCAAGCCACTCTGCAGCTGCGCGACCACATGAGAGAGCCCCGCTGGAGAGGCGAGGAGATAATGAGAACCATTGGTGGGGGCCAGCCGCTTCCCCGAGATTAAAGGGCTCTGCTCACTGCGCGTGCCCGCTGTGTGCTGCCGCACACCCCCACCCCCCCAACCCCACCCAACAAGATGGAAGGCCCGGTCAGAGATTTCCCTCTCAGGATTAGTCTTAACCTCCTGCTGGATGTGTTCTTGTTCGTTTGGTTTCAACTAGATTCCCTATAAAGGGTGACCGGCCCCGGGCCCTGTAGCATGTCTTAAGTGCCTTGTTTGAGTTGCGTGGCCATCATTTCAAACATCTGCTGTGCCTTGCCTGTTGCTCACAGCAGCCACACTCTCACGTTAATTATCCGGGCTGTCTCTTGACCACGACTGATTAAAATCTTCCAGCAGTCAAAAATTTTTCTTTTACCCAACATTTACAGGGAATTTGCAGTGACTCACTTGCCTTCCTTTAAATCTACTTAGCAGTGGTGAGACTTTGGACTATTATCTGGCCGTAGTGAGGTGGGCCCAGTGCAAATGTTCACCAGAGCTTGACGCTTGTGCCAAGGAACCTCCAAATGGCTGAAAGAAAGAAACACAGTTTGGGTAGGAGATAAGAGGAGGAATGCTAGCCAACGTGTCAAGCATATAAAGACCCATGACGGCTGACTTCATAGTTCTGTCCTCGAGTCAAACTCAAAACTAAGCTAATGTTGATTAGGGTGAACACATTCCATCAATCAGATATGAGAAGCTCTTGGATGCTAGACTGCAGCTCACAGTCCTGGATCTGTAGTATACCTGTGATTCCATGAGCTTGTTATGCCTTTCAGCTACTGTCCTATACCTTTGTATTTTAAGCTGTGTAAAGAGATACTATGATGTCATAATCCTCGTAAATGTGTCCTTATTCCCTCAGTCTTTGAAAGATGTGTCCCGAGTCGCATTTTTGGCAGACTGGGACAGACTGAAATTACACATCAGAAGGCACTTCAGGTTTCAGAGACGTCTTGGTGCGCTGCCCGGACGCCTGAGAGGTGCCCCAAGAGCCACGGCACTGACTTGGGCAGCCATGACCAGACGTGAGCCTGCAGACTTCCTGGAGTCACCACCTCCCGGGTTTTCTTTGCAGTTCTGAAGTGCGGTCCTCTGCGACCATTTTTCCAAGGACTCCAGCAGAAGGGACGGGCCCCCGAGGCACAGCAAAAGCCCGGCGTCCACGCTGTAGCTGAGGCGGAAGGGGGAAAGCTCAGCGTCGCCCAGTCATGGCCGCAGGAGGACACGAACCGTGACTCCTTCCCTGAACACGTGACTCACCCACCTGTCACATTCCAGCTGCGTTTAAGTAGCAGCTTTCGTTCAGAGCCAGGAGCGATGGTTCCGAAAACGTGTCGTTAAGTTATTATTAAATGGCACGAACCCGAACTCTGAACATGAATGTTTAATACAATGGAATAGAACAAGTTTCTGACCTAACAGGAAAATATACTGGTGGGACCAGTTGTCAGAGACAAGGGCTACTTTCAAAGAGTGATCTTCAGTGATTTCGACCTAATAGGTTCCTAGGTTTAAGCTTTATATAATATACGATAAGGTGTGTAGTGAATGCCTTCGCGTTTGACAATGTGTCAGCCTATGGTACAGCTGCAAGGCAAATTACAAAAGAATTAATACTGATTGGGAGTAAAAAAAAAACAGCATTCTTGAGAAATCTAAATAAAGCGCTTGTGATTTGCTTTTGTGGCGTACCAGGGGTGGCAGGATCTTGGTTGAGAGAAGGGGAAAAATGTCAAGAATGATCCCCCAGCTCCGTGCTACAGGTCTGAGCAGAGCTTTAGCGACTTTTGTTTGAGGGAGAGAAGCCGCCGCAGGCCTCTCTGGTTTTCCTAAACAAAAGGGCTGTCCCGAACGCCCACTCGCTAAACTCCATGAAACACTCAGGCCACTTCTTTTGTGAAAAAAGAAAAAATCAGTTGAGCTTTGGTGTGTGGGTGTTCAGTCACCTACACCGGTGTTTTCACATGTTTGTGCCTTTTCACATCTGTTTGAAAATTGCCACTGATTTAAATGAAGAAATCAAATGAGTGTCCTATTTGCACCCAAGTGTTGGCTGCTTAAAGGCTGCTGAGTTTGGCTCACTGTCACTGGCCGAAACCCATTTTTACTTAAACATGAGTGATGAACAGACCCACCCAACAAAATTACTGCCTGTGAACAAGGTAATGACTGTGGCATTTTGAATTATTTCAATAAATAAGTAATATTATATGAACCGCAAGCCATTGTGGTTTTAAACCCAAATGAAGACGGCAGCTGCATTGCATTCTGGGGCACATGGGGCATTATGGGAAATCTCACCCACTGAAGGATATGCCAGCAAGGTGGTTAGGGATTCTGCAAACGAATAATCTAGCAGTACAATGACAACATTTAGAAGATGCTATTAATAGAAAAAAATACTTGATAAATTGAAAAATGATGTATTTTAGGTTGAGAAGATGATTACAAAGGGGAATGATGATCTATCAGGTGCAAATATTTATAAATGACAATGAAGGACATTTGGCTTTATTTAATATTTAATAAGCATAAAATATTTTACTTATTGGGTCAAGATTCAAGACTATTTATTTGTCACATACATGTTATGCAGTGAAATGTGTTACTCCTGGACTGTGCAGTAGAAAGAAGAGCCAGTAAAAAAGATTTTTAAATTCGAAATAAGCATTAGTAGACTATGACATTCCTGAAAAATAAATAGAGAAATGTTGTATTATTCCGTGATAGTGGCCGGGAAACCGTGAACCGAATGCAAATAAATGCCATAAGAAAAAAATGTCAAAAATGATGAAAGCTGGCGTCCCATCCAGGGTGTGCACTACTGTCTGGGCTGTGCATCCTGGGAAGGGCCCTCGTCTGCACCCCGTACTACATCCAGGCAACAGAGGGCCACACATTCAAATTATTCTGTGTGCAAACTGTTATATAAACATAGAAGGAAAATCATTTTCAGATTCAGTGTTCTCCCACCCTTGATAGACAGAAAAACTCCAATTTTAGTTTGCATGGTGATATGATGAAACCAGTGTCAAATTTCTGAGGATACTTGGGGACATGGTGACTTAGTGAGTAGCACTGCAGCCTTACACCTTCAGGATTGGGGGGTTTAAATCCTTCAGGCACAATGGTTCCTTCCCACTGACCAAAGATTAGCTGTTAGACTAATTGGCATCTCTAAATTGCTTGTAGCGATTGTAGTTTGCCTGTTCGACCTGCCGTGGCCTGGCATTGGGTCCAGTGTATACTCTTGGTTTGAACCCTGTGCTGCCTGGGATAGATTCCAACATACCCCCCCTCCCCTTCAGGATAAGCGGTTGGAAAATGGATGGATCTGGCGAGCCCATCTTTGAAATACATTTTCATTTTTTGAGCTCTACAATTTATGGACAAGTGTTCAGCTCCTGTTGACAGTCAAGCGTTGTTTTCTCAGATCTGTCAATGAAACAGATTTGCTATTTAAAGCACTATGATTTAATACAAGGCAACCATGGTATAGTTTGTGGCCGCAGTGGGTCAACGAAAAACCATAACTACCGAGCTCAAGATTAAAGGGTAGCATTTCTGTTACGTTTATATTATTAATGCTCAAATTGCTAATTATACTCTTTAGAAGTTCGAAGGGATGGTTGATGATCCAGCAATTTAACTCATTTAGTGCAGATAACTTTGATCATTGCAGGAGTGCCTGGGGTCATGCCGGGGTTACCTTCAGGGCTCCGGAGTTAAGTCAAGCAAACGGGCAAAAAAAAATGAAATTAATGCAGAGACCAGATCCAATGTCATACTTCAGCATAGACTGTTGAATATGGAGTCGGTACCTGTTCGTGTTAAACTGTGCTGTGAAATGTTTTGGCAAACTGTTTGTTAATCAAATATCGTGTATCTTTAGCTGCAGTTAATTGTAAAATTAGTATTCGGGGGGGTGCTGTGAGAAAGTCATGGAGATTCTGTACCTCACACGTGCACATTCTTCATTGACATCTTCATTGAAACAAACAAGGTAGTCTGCGGTTTTTAACTCACACCGTTCACGTATTGCGGGAGAACAGCCATAAGCTTCCAGTGGGATTTCATCCTGTAACGTTTTGGGTAAAACTTGGACCCTTTGAAGCAATTTTTAACCTTACAGTACCTTTGAGTTAAGCTGTTACATGTTCTCAGCTCAGGGCATGTTCCTGGAGCTGAAACTGTACGAAAGCATAAAATAATGGACAATATACCTGCATGTATTTCACTGAATAAGTAAGTTCCACCATCCGACCTCCAAACGCTTATACTGTATATACATATATACTAATATATACATATACACCATTTTATTGTTTTTTATTAATCTTTATTATATATTAAAATATGTTACATGCATGATCTGTTGTACAGCATCTCTGATGATATGATAACATTCCAAAAATGAATTATATTTGTCACTCAAATACTGACCTGGATGGGCGGCGTGGAAGCATACATGAGGACGGGGCGACTGACAGATCGGTCAGTAAGCCTCCAGGCTTCAGGTGAAAAATTATTGACTCATCAGGAGCTGAAATAGAAAACTGAACGTTCACTGGTTCCTAATGATGCAGATAAACGAGAAAAGCAAGACACATCTTTACAGACTCAATGGTTTTTTTTTTTAATCTTTGCCTCATTTGATTTAAGTATTAAATTGCACCATAATAAATAAATGCTACACACAAATCTTAGAGGCAAATCACAAAATGATGTAGCGATTATACACTTGGGTGTAAAAGACTTAAGGGAATCTTTATTTACTTCTTTCGTGTCAGAAATCGAACCCTCGCGTACACTGCACCTGTCACACCCTTGAAATCCTACCCCTGTCTCATCCTTCACAGGTGTGGTTGTCATGTAGGCCAGGGGGCGGGGTCAGAGGTCATTGCCAAAGGGAGCTGTAGTGAGCTCACCAGATATTTAGCATGACACATTTCAGCACACTGAACTCTGAGGGACACTTAGAAGGTTTCAGCTAGTATCCTTGAGACTCAAGTCGCTCACAGCTGTGCGTGAATCAGCTGGTACCGGCAATTGGCTCAGTCTGATCCACCCTCAAGGAAAATTTATTTAGAACATTTCATTTCCCATCAGGTTCTAGTATGGAATTGCTGGTTTTACCATCTGCTTTTCAGTTCAGCGTTCTCGACAACATTGCCCCTATTTTTTATCACAGTGCTGGTTTTCGATTCAAAGAGCTGCTCGCTCCACCTGTCACAGCATGATGCAGAATTATGGGTCAAGGTCATCTATAGGGTACAATACACCCCCCTCCCAGCCCACTAACACTCCATTATTGAAAGCAACGTGCAGTTTTTATATGTCACAGACAAATGTGCGATAAAATAGATGCAATGTCATTATTATTTCTTATTTTAGTACTTAGGAGTACCGGAAAGTTCATAACCCCATTTAAAGCATGTGAAACGTTCCTCCCTGATAACTCCAAGACTTTCCAGTCTTATGAACTGGAAACCACTGGAGTCGAGAATTTGTTTGGCCATGGGAGTGGAGATAGCCTTAACAAAAGAGGCAGGCCCAAGTAATGAATGAATGTTACATTTATATCGCACTTGTCAAGGCACCCAAAATGCTTTACTGAACCAATGAGGAGCCACTTCAACCACCCCCACCATCTAGCCCCCACCTGGATGATGAGACTGCAGCCATTCTGCACCAGTACACTCACCACACAGTAGCTAAGGTGGTGAAGGGGCTAGGAGGGAATTCACCAGTTAGATATAGGGGGGCAGATTTGAAAGGGCCTCAGTGGTGATCTTTAGCCAGGGTATCGGAGTACCATCGGGGTACCATTGGGTTACCATCGTTGTACCATCGGGGGTACCATCGGGGTACCATTGGGGTACCACCTCTACTCTTTCGAAAGATGCCCAAGGATCTTTTATGACCTCAGAGAGTCAGGCGCTTGGTTTTACATCTCACCCGAAGGACAGCATCATTTTTACAGCAGAGTGTTCCCGTCACTACACTGCAATCCAAATTTACCATATTAACCTGTTGGACACAGGAACACCTCTTCCAGTAAAGCTATAAAACTGATACCGCATAGACAAACTAAATTAAAGGGCTGAAGGACCATGTTATAGCCATCTACCCACCATCCACCCATCAATCTGCTTAACTTGGTCAGGGTGGCATGAGGACCTGGAGACCAGGCTAAGAAGCAAAGGACATCAGACCCATCTTTAGATTAAAAGATTAAAGTATATTGCTAATAAGACACAAGTGCAGTCATTGAATGTCATGTGACTACCCCATTTTGTCGTAGACACATAAATTTTATAAGATGCAAAGCATATCGCAAAATGACTTTGTGTTGCTGAGTTGTGGTAACTTTCCTACCATCTTCATATGCCCCTGTTGTTCCGATTCACTCGGAACCTACTTGGAAAGCTTTTGTCATATTTAATTACTTATTAGGTTTTTTATCATATTTAATTGCATTGAGTTGTTTAGCTGGCATTTTTTTTTTCCCAGAAGGAATCACCGCTTAATTTACGAGCTGGGAGCTTTGCTGAGAGAGTCCCTGCCCTGAGCTCTGCATCAGCACTCCTCTGGGAGTTTGAACAGGTCGCCTTCAGCTCAGAAGTGTCTTAACTAGTCTACCTGCTGCCTACTCGACTGACAAGAAGCATTACTAATCATGATTCGATTAAGCACGCGTTTAATAAAAAGGACACAAATTAACTTCAACCTATGAGCAATGCATTTTGGATCAAGCCAGATTGCCTTGGAGGATGTTTAAATGGTGCAGTTTCGGCCTTTGACTCACCTACAGATGCAACAGACGCAGGCAACCGACTGAGAGAAACTTACGTTAGTTTGATATCACATTCAATTAACAGACACAGACACATGCAACCGACTGAGAGGGTGTTCAGTTAGTTGAGTCTGGCTGTAATCCAGAATGTCGTTTCAGATCCCATGGTTACAGTTGAGTGGCTTGACTTGCCCGTGTTGTTTCTTTACTAAGTTCAAAGCATTATGGGAGTGTATGTAGAAATCCTAAAAGACCATTTCTCCTCTCCAACAAGGCAATTCCAGATTCAGTTAATTATAGGGTGGAATTAAAGTTGGGTAGGAGTTTCATTGCGTTATATTTGAACTTTCACATACTGTTATAATATATACTTAGTGTTTTCATATAAGCAATATTTGTTTAGCATGACGTGTGATATATGTTAAACGTGCACATTAAGTTCAACATTTACATTTCTAGAGTGCTTTTTCATTTGAGCATGTAAATGTAAACTTTTTTCTCCTCTCTGTCTTATTTTGTAAAGGCCTTTAGAGTCGAAACAAACCCAAACCAAGCTACAATAACTTCAGAACTCCAAAATTATGGTTCTGGATCTGAAGGTTTAAATGCTACCAGCCCATCCCAAGCTCAGGTCAGGTCGGGGTTTTTCGGGTTAGCTGTTGGTCAGGTCATCGATGGCCGGACACTCGTTCGCTTGCATGGAAAACTGGACTTGTTTACCGGTAAGGCCGTCCTGCGCTTTCTCTGTTCATCGGCGGCATTGCGCCGCAGCCGTCGGTGACACATCGGAACAGGAAGACCCCGTACGGTCCCACACGGATAGCCTGCAAATGTGCAGCATGCTACTTGTTTATATGAAGGTATCAAGAGCACAGATATGTACCCTGGCTGTGGAGGAAGGCTCCCTTTAGCTGAGGTGCCCCTGGGGATACTGGATCAGGCGGTGGAATGAAAATGTCAGGCGCGAGCCCTTGTGTTGTGCCTACATGTACCCACAGCTGGAAAACACGAGAGGAAAAATTTAACTCCTATTCTCAGTACTAAAATGTTTGCCCCCCTTCCCCCACCGCACCCACAATGCATCAGCAAATGAAAGAAATTCACACGTTTCTGGTGATTACAACAAACTGACACAGTTAAAAGGAAATCACCATGATGTTGTTGTACATAAAGAAGTATAAAAGATGGATTTATAGGTACAGTACAGAGATTAGTGGAGGGATGGAAGAAGAAAGACACATCCATAACAGTGGATTTCTGTACTTTTTTAACACACATTTTTTATTAGATACCATTTCTGCCATCATTCTTAGCTTTTTCAATATGTTTACAAATATTAAGTCATCCACAAAAATAAAAAATAACTTATGAACCATTACACTAAAAATATACATTTTTATATGTGAGCAAACAGCATCTTACCACATTAATTAAAATGCAAATATCCTCCATATTACTCTCCTAGGGTTGCCTCCGTGCAAAGCCACACTCACGTGAATGTGAAACATCAGAATTAAAGTCCATAAACAATTTGAAATTATACTATGCAACAGCTTTCCGTACGAGTGAAAAGCAAGGTGAGGTATCTATACTGATTAGGGACTTTAGCTGGGAAACTCCATTTTATGACAATTTATGGCCATTTAAGTTTCTAAAAAAAGATTAACAGACAAAAATATGCAGAAGGTCACTACTCTGCCACTGGCAGGAAATCTAAGACAAACACTCTGAGGGTGACTGTATTACCATCTCATGGAACTTCAGTGTTCAGAAAAAACACTGGAACTTTAGTGTTCAGCTACATCTTTTTTTAGTAATCTGATGTTTCTCAGTAAAAATGGGTGTTAAATGTTGATCTGCTTTAGTTAATGTGCAGACAGAAGAATGGGAAGGAATGAGATATCACTGTTGGGATTAATAAAAGTATGTTTGTTATAATTATTTTAAAACCTCTCTTAATAATTCCAGTGCTTTTTAAAGTACCAGAATCACATGCAGTTTTTTCAATACAAATATTTACATTAGAAAACCAGCTGATAATAGTTTCATTCTCAATAGCTCATTTAAATACTTTTAAGATAACTCAGGTTCCAGTAAAAATAAAAAAAAAAAACACAAATGATTTATTAAATTACATAACTTAAAAAATACCTTCTGAATTGAAAGCGCAGTGCAGATATGAACAATCAATCTGAACTGTAGAGGTCGAGCGCACGCCTTGGACGATTCGCGCATGGCTCATGGCAGTCTCCTTCTGCGGCAGTCCATTCGCAGGATG
>JABFEB020000035.1:19961165-19976971 GCA_019775895.2 Stomatorhinus ivindoensis | reverse complement strand
TTGTTTGGGGATTCAAAGCTGGGTTAGGCTACCCCCCCCCCCCCCCCAGGTTTGATAGTTTTCTCTGATGTCGCTGAGCGTTCGCCGGCTGCGGGACGGCCGGTGCGAAACACGATACGGCAAGCTCCCGTACGCCACATGAGGCCGGGGAGTCCCCGCTGATTCAGAACTCATGGACCACAACTTAGCTGCTAGCACATTTAAACAGGAACTCTGACACACAACACGTTAAAAATACGATAAGAATCACAGCAATATGACTCTCATATAGGCCATAAGTGTCACGCAATGTAGCTGTGATATACAGCAAGACGCAGGTAATACAAAGTTACAGGGCGGGGGGTTTAACTGCAATCAGCCTTACTCTAGGTACCCCCCCCCCAAATGTTCCCCCAAATAAAAACACATTAATAATTTTAAATAGGCTTTTCATTCATTTCCATTAAAATGAGACCCCCTTAGTTAAAGCTTGGCCCCCCTCCCTTTTCACAGCTGGTATCACTCTCTGCCAACCCCCCCCCCCCCATGCACGAATCATTACACTACTCTGACTAATGATGCTTGGTTTGTTTTCCGGAAAACTCCGTGTTTCATTCAACCCTAACCCTGCAATCCCGGCAATCAGGACAAATTTTGAACTTATGACATTTAGGCGCCTTTGTTTTCTTTTTTTGTGGGGGTGGGGGGGTCTCCTGACAGGCATTCAGACAGGTGTGTTCAGGGACACTGAACAAGGACACGTGGATTTTACCATTACACCACTGGTTATCCATTGGTTATCCATTGATAACCCACTGGTTATCCTGCCAAGGATGCTAAATAAGTAAAACTCAACCAAAATAGAATCCTCTGAAGGCCACAGATGGACCTCTCCTTCCCCATGAGTGACATGACCAACCGAATAAATATCTAAGCATTCGAGCAGTGATCAGTGTAGCAGTCTGTGTGGTATCTGCCCGCGGCTTGCACCAGCATGGACGGCATCACCACCCGTCTTTATTGCCGTCCCATTAGACGCATCGCTGAGCTGTTATCTGCTGCTGGGGCCAGCCCACTCTTCTGTTTTGTCTGAATAATCAAGGGAACCGACAGCAAGCTGATGGGAGAGATATTCCCGGCCGAACCGCTGCCGCAGGAAACGGCGGATGGGGAGCAAATTGTCGCTCTCCTGTGTCTGTGTGACGTGTGTGTGCGTGTGGGAGCCACGATAGCAAATAGGGACAATCCAGAATGTTCTCTCTCGAGTGCCGGAGAGCAAAGAGGGTCGGCAGGAGAGAAAAGGAGCCTGAATGATTTAATGTTGGGCACAGAGGTTGCCCCGTGATGGCTAACAGGTAAGGCATTTCCACCGTGTATGAAAACCTATGGGACCAATGAGGCATTTTATGTGACATTAAGTCATAAAAGATAGACGGTAAAGTTTCAAACATTTCTGAGGGTATTTTTGAGCCATTGCTAAACAGCCCATTAGATCTTGTCAAGCCTCTTTGGTTTATGACCATATGAACTCCTTAAACCCCAGGAACCTTTACAGTTTAGCAGGAACCCTTCGAAGTACTTGTCACGCCCAGCTTGTCTGATCCCCGTGTGTGGAACACCCCCTCATTACATCGTGTTAATTCCCGATTGTGATCACCTGTTGCCTGTTATTTTCTGCGAGTCTTGTGTATTGAGTCTGAGTCAGTATTCCCCAGGTCGGTCATTGATGTTGTGTGTCGTATTGTCCAGTCCGCTCCAAATAAACCCTGTTTCTACCCGTATTCACGGCTCAATTCGCCTGCTTCCCCGCTCGCCCGCACGCGTTGAAACAGTACCCCACCTCTAACCTCCCTCTTCCAGTTAATGATGCCCTAATGGAGGTCAGGTTCAACGAAAGCGAGGTGCAATCCCTCCGGCGAACTCCTGCTGAGCCTTCGCCTTAAAAAGTGCACTAGATACCCGGGTAAAAATGGAGCAATAATCACGGCAATGTAAAATACACCCAGTGGCACACAGAATCACATGGAGATTTTATGGAGATTACGTTATATGTAAACAGTCCCTTTACATCATTCATTTTTCTTAATATCTCAGCCCTGAACTTGCAATATACGAGTTATCAAGGTGGCACTTAACACTAAAAACAGTCACAATGATTTCTGCACACTCTGCTTTTAATTATACAAAATATTGTTTATATTGCGACATTATACTTGATTAGCAGTTATGAAAAATTGATGAAAGGCTAGATGGATGCACGATGCTTGGAATTTCCTTTATAATACCTATTTTTCACAAATTAAAACCTAATCTTTGGTTGTTAACCAATGAAACTAATACTTCGTAGCTGGATAATAATGGAATAGTGAAAAAAATAATGTGTGTGGTATTGAACATGCTGACTATTGCTACCACTCAGGTTAAGCAAATAAATACCAAACGGGACCAAATCTGTGGCGTCCAGATTCACGTTTTCCTCAGCTGCACTTGGGGTTTTTTCAAAGTGAGGTAATCGGACAAACGTTCCCCTACGAGACTAAGAAGTGATTCTTTCCTCTGGCATCTGTAATCAGAGGCAGTAACGGAGCCGTGCTGAGTCTTCTCAGCCTGACATGATTCCCCACCCTTAGCCCATCATACAGCCCCACCCCCCCGAAGAACACCGCGCGGTGTGATGTCACGCCTCACCTGCCTGCCAACTCTGTTGTTGTGGAGCCTCATCCTGGCGTGAATATCCTTGTACATCTCGCGGGAGTCCAGGAAATCCCGGGAGAAGCGCTCGCCGAACTCCACGTTGGGACTGCAGCCGCCCCACTCCCAGGAGTCCTGGGGCCCCGGGGCCTCGGCGGGGTGGTGCTCCATCACCCCGTGCACCATGCCCTTTCCCCGGTGGACGGCCTCCAGCTGCAGGCGGTTCAGCTTGACCCGGAAGGCCTCCTCGTCCCCCCGCCGCTTCTCGTCGCAGCTGCACGCCTTCAGCTTGCCCATGGCGCAGGCGTTGGAGACGGCGTGGACCACGCCGGCCGCCGCGATGGCGTAGGCGAAGGCGCTCTCCCTGAAACCTGAAGGATGGAGAGTTTGAGGGAGATGGATTGGGGGACAGGTGGAAGAGTGCGAGAGGTGAGCGTGGGGCAGAAGGGATGTTTTCTCTGTATCTGTGGTCTCTGTTGCTCACTCTTCAGAGCAATCCACCTCACGGGGGGGGGACTTAACTGAGGTCTGCTGTGGCTCCACACCAGCTGCAGGCCAGGCTAGGCTGCCCATACCATTCCCCACTCCGTGGACCGAGCGGGGAAATGAAACTGAGAGGTGACTCACACCCAGGCGTCCTATGAGTCGTGGCCCCGTTTGGGGGAAGCGGCTGCTCGCGCAAGGTCCTCTCCGCGGTCGTCAGCCGCCCACGATAACGTTCCAGGATCAGCGCAGGGTCGCCCCATGGCCTCGCACGCTCGGACATGTTCGCCTGACTGCCCCGCGCTGTCTGTAATCGCACGTTCCGCTTACACGCCTGACTTCGATCACTGGGCATCTCCAACCGAAAGAAGCAGTGCTGTTCGGCTGCTGAGTCACCTCCTTCTGACTTTCTCACGACTGCGCGTTAACCTCGTCCCCGATGCGGATGCTTTAACATGGAAGCAGTTAGAAAGGACACCCCGGGAAAGCAAACAGACTAACAAACAGGCGAGGATTTTTTCCCAGTTGCTTGTTTACTTGAGAAACATTCTGCCCCTAGCAAACACTAGCTGAACACTAAGAAATCCCATTTTATTATTAGGTTATTGTATTAGACCAGACTGAAGACCAGAAAAAGCCATGCAACCTAAACTAGACAGTGGCTCCATTAGAGATTTATAATACAGAAATTAGTCCAGTACAGAGAGGAAACCACTGTGGTGCATGAACATGCTTTTGGGGCTGATCATGAAGTCTAATCCTTTTATTCATTATGAAAATTGTTAAATTTAGAAAAGAATGTGCTTTAAGTTACAACATTGTGCACACTGACAGTGCCACAAAGGCGATATATATGCTGAAGTTCTGTAACTAATGGATTTCTTCTTTTTTTCGTAAATAGGCTCCGAATTGAGTAATGATCAAATTACTTCACTGTTATTTTGCAGTTATAAAGTGGATCTTCAAACTGCATTTACACAGACATGAAAGAAAACTGCTTTGTTTTGGTTTAATCTTCCTAATTCCATTTCTATTAAGGGGATGAACTGGAATCTGTTTTTTGTACCCTTACAATTCACATATTAATCTAACCTGATGAATACTTAAGGGCTTCCAGTTCAAACAAGTTCTGCACCGGCCCTGACCTTGTGTTCTGAAGGAATAATACTGGCATTAAAGGCTGAATGCAGATTGGGACTTGTCTCATTAGACCTTTGAATGGAGCCTCACCTAGACTCCATGGCCTGCTTTCGTCCACCTCGGAGGGATTTCATGACTGGGGGACTGTCAGACCGAGTGTGAAGCAGATGACGGCTGGGATTAGCAGCATTTTTGCGTGTCTGCCCCCCCCCACCTCCCCAAGGGCAAAAATAACTTCAGGATATGACAACAGCATCAGATCAGTGAGTACGATATATCTGATGGTTTAATTACTAATCCCACAGTCTTTTCCCTCCCACCACCCATTGTTTCCGTGGCTCTGTGACTCGAAACCTACGTGCGTGTTTATGGGGGTGGGCAGGGGGGGGGGGGGTAAATCTGGTGGGGAAAAAAAAAGTACATCTAACAACAAACTTTATGTGACAGACACACCCAGCCGAACGGGTGGCTGTAGAAACGGGGCGACTAATTAAGGATTGAAGAAAACTGGCATTTTGGCCAAAAGAAAAAAAGGCAACAGGTTTACTGTTCAGGCCGACAGACAGTTGGGAAAGCGCTGAGAGCGAGTTCACAGCCTGCCAGCAGCTCTCCCAGCCGAGCCTTTCTGCAAAACGTGGGCCCTCTCCTTCCCTTCCTCAATGGAAGATACAATGTCTCATTTAACATGCTTTGACAAAAATAATTATCACCACCTACAGGTCTGTATCATGGGAAAAGGTAAGCTCCTATTTCTGACTCAATGAACCATGTTTATGTAAATATTACACAGTTATTCTGCATATTAACAGCATTAAATGTTTCTTGAACTGCCAACAGACTCATTGTTTGGATAGAAAAGCTGTCATCTGAGGTAGATAAATTTAATAATCACATTGTTCATCGTGTTGCCGAATCCATGGGAATTTATCGCATTTCATGCGAGTGAGCACCTGCTGATTATTTGTGTTGTGCTGATTCTGGTCACTAAGTGTTACACTGATCCAAGGCTGTCAGTGAAGACGCCCTTACCTCTGCTGAAGACCATGCTATCGTAGGGGATCTTGTTCCTGGTCTCCAGGCTGGAGCAGTTCCAGCGCTGGCCGCGGAACTGGTGCTGGCACTCGTGGATGGCAATCTGGATGCCCTGGATGGCCGAGGCGGTGACGTCTGGGTTCCGCATGCACACCTCCAGCTGCCGCCGCGTCAAGCCCGGCAGCGTCAGACACACCGTGTTGGCGTTCAGGATTGGGTCAAACGGGATTTTCAGTCCCAAGATCTCATTAGAATCTACCCTGAAACACACATGGGTTGATCTTAAATTAACACACAGACACGCCCACAAACAAACACATGCACACATATGTTCATTTATTTGTTTGTTTGTTCTTTACTTAAATGATGTAAATGAGGTAGGCCGAAATAATAATGTAGCAGTAAACGTGCCATTAAAGTTCCATGCATGATCAATATTTCCCTCAATCTTCCATTTAATTGGGCAGTGTAGGGTGTCGATGTTTTTTTTTTTTTCGTAGGCTTGATTCTCAGTGATTCTGTTCATCTAGAGTGCAACTGTGAATCTATTAAACATGTGGCAACCGCAGACGGGGGCGGAGCTGTACCTGAATATTTAAAGCGAATTCCTTTCTCGAAGTTATCTGGGACACAGCCTGCGGTAAAAGGATGATCAAAAGGACGCCCGCGTCTGCGCTGCTGTTTTATCGAAACTGCTTTAATAATGGAACTGCTGCATCGCGGAATCACTGGCATACAGCACGAGCGAATTAATTAAAGCAAACTGTCGGATTTAAAGAGATCTATGCAGACTGGTTCCTATTAAACGTGTCACACTTTTAATAAAGAGCTTAAGATGTGGTTCAGCCGGAAATTTTATAGGTCAAAAGTCATTGGTTATTTAAAAGTATTCAGGTATTTAGAGTCAGCAATAGTTTTCCTAGTTCTAAAATGCCAGTTTAAAATGCCACCGTAGCATATTTCACGTGTTTGTAGTTGAATCTAATCGCAGCCTAACTAGAATTTTCAAAAGTTTGAAGAAATTACAAAGTTGTAATGTTGACACTATGCAACTAGATAAATAAATGCACAGAGTACCTCAATACCGGCAAACGGGCAGGCGTGTCTGAAAATAAAGCACGAAGATGTGCTTTTCCAAGAAAAATTGGTACAGTACAAGCAAACAATCTATAAACATTCATATGGGCCTAATTAACCGATTAATTGATAAATAGTCCAAAGACGAAATGATAAATTCACAAAGCATTCAAGTAAAACACATTTAAAGCCACCTTAAATTATAAAAATTGCATAAAAATCGGCCCGCGCGAATCGGTCCTAACTTTCCTCAGTCATCGGGCATAAGCTTACCGTTGCATCAGAAGAGTCATGACCATCACAGATCGGAATAGATGTTTTATCAATAATCCCATCGTTTCTTCTGCAGCAGCAGTTTAAGTCCTACAGTGGAGATGGTGCAGACACTGTGACAGCCTTTTCATGGAGAAGTTTTCCGCAGCGTCGGTCTAAGTCCCGGCACAGGAGTGACAGGTCCCACACGGGTAATTCTCGCGCTGTGTAGATCGACAGAGGAGAATCCTCCCAAGTTCCCAAAAATAAGCAAAGTGACACCCAGGAAGCAGGCTTTTAATGGAATGTCTTTAAAGGATCTTGGCCAGTTGTGCTGAATTGCTGAATGCTGGAATAATGAGACATTGATTACTCTGAAATCCAGTGGGTATTTGCATGCGAGTGCATCCGAAAACCGCTATATTTTAAACTGCGATGCCGCCGACCTGCCTCCAGCTCTCCCGGACTTCGCAGACTGGTACTTAACTTATCCTGTTAGCGTTACCGTTTAGCACATTTCCAGCCCACTTGAGATCACATGACGGTGAAGATCTGCGGCAGTTCATGACAAGTGTCCCGTTAAATGAAATATTGCTCATAAGCAAACAGTGAACATAGACGGATCTCACTGCATGACAAAAGTTTAAAGCCCGAATGAGGGTTCGTGGTTTCAGGACATGTCTATACTCGTAAAACGCATTACTTCTTTGCAAAGCCGGCTACATTAGTTATAGCGAAGATTTTTTTAAATAAACTAACTCCCTTAGTAATTGCAATAAGAATATAATCCCCCGTTCCCTGTTAAATGAAAAAAATACTTTACACACGGTCAGGGTCCAGGGTTCCAAGCCATTGAAACTTGTGCATTGTTTCTCTCATTATTGTCTTATAAATATGATAGCATATGTATTATATGGTATTGAGACATAAAATTTAATGAAATCTCTGGCTTCATTAAGGTGTGTCTGTGTACTCAAAGTGTAGGCTGAATTTAAAAGGTTCTTTGTGGGTTTTGATTTTTAATCAAGTTTTTTTTGTCCGCTGTGGACTTAGTGTCAATCCATGCGGCATTTAGAGAAAGATAACAGGAAAATTATGGAGGTGAGAATTTGATTGTAAAATTAGTAGGCCTATTAAGGCATTCTTCCTTCAACCCCAGTATGAAAAGACGAGAGAGAAATTGTTCAATGTCCAGGGATACTTTTGAAATAAAAAGTAAAAACGAAACGCCTTAGTTTTGCTGCTTCCTCAGTTCACCAGGCGGGCTAGCAGGTAGCGTAGGGTTATGCATATGCGTTCGGCCTGCAGTGGTTCCCTTGGGCTAAACGCTCGTCCTGAATTGCTTTTGTAAAACGTCCAAGTGCATAAATGCGCACGTCAACTAGGCAGATGATGTTGTTTTAGTTACTTAAATGTCAATTTTCGAAGTTTAGAATCAGAATGACACATTTTATGAATTAAGTTAAAAATGAAACAGAATATAAAAGCAGTTCAAACAGTTGCTTAAACATTTTGTAATTCGTATTATGCTCACTGATCTCCTGGCCAGGGGCATGGGAGCCGGGGGGATGGCGAGGGGGGGGTTTAAAAATCATTTAGCTTCATTCATCCCACAGAAAACAAACCTTTGCATTGAAATGATGAAGTTGATGCCAGCCCCCATTCCCTCTGCATGGTGGAGCTAGACCATAAGAACGGTGCCCTACTCAGCAGTTGCTTGTCCGGTATTCATCCAAAATCTTTGATGAATTACTAAAACAATTCAGGTGCCGTTTCTCAGTTTCCACTGTTTGCAATTATATGACGATATGCATGACCCTTTCTGGCACACATGAGAAGAATCACACAAATGTAATAATTTAATAAAGTTATTTTTAATTCAATTTAATTTTTGTAATCTGAGGTAGAAGAAATTAATTTTGTTTGCCATTTTTCTAAGGCTTCTAAGTCGCTTTATTAGTTTAAAAATCCAGAATCTAAATTTATATACTGAGCAGTTGAACTTTTGTAGCATCTGGGGTAGGCTCTACACCCCCACAACCATGGGCGTCGCCCCCGTTAAATCTGCGGGGGAGGTGTCCCAATCACATTTCATAATTTTTCGTTTGGACCTCCCACATTTAACATAAAATATTAGTTCACGCAGCGCTGTTTCTATTGCTTCGCGAAAGAATCCATTCCACTTGATCGATAAGAGAATACACATACGGCATCTTATTCATTAAAAAAAAAACTTTCTGGGGGAGGGTTTCAGGGGGAGGGTCCCCCCACGCTCAAAATGCTTCTGACGCCCCTGTCCACAACCCTGCATATAATGGATGGATGGATGGATGTATGTATGGATGGATAATGATCATTAACTGCATGAATAAAACCTCGTTAAGAGCAGTTATTTAACACTAATTTAACAGGCCTGCATAAGAAATAAACGGTGGAAACCTTACAAGTACACTGTCAGAAAAAAAGATTACCAGTTTGTACCAGTGACAAGCAAAGGTACAGTACAAACTGGTAATCTTTTTTTCTGACAGTGTACTTGTATGGTTTCTCCCTTATTATTTCCTTTTATGCAGACCTTATTATGCAGAGTACATTAACTACTTTCAATGTAAAGTTCATGGCCTATGTTTTTGGAAATGAGCAAACATAAATGCCAACTTGATACAACTTAGAAGAAAACAACTGATGTAATAGTCACAGTCAACCACATGGTAACACAATCACGGTTAGATGGTGAGACTGCAAAAAGTGACCATAATCCTCTGTGGAAACAGAGGGCAATATACCCTTCCCACTGTGCAACCAAGACAAGATAGCAAGCAGTGCTGTGTAAACTGTGCTTGAGTCATAGTTTTGCTATTATTAAATCTTTTTCTAAGAACAATTGCAAAATGTGGTCAAAACTTAAGGAAAACAGAAATACTGTTTCCATATGGTGTGTGCGATGGCTCTGAAGGTAGTGGGCCAGTCAGCAGATACACACTGGTGTGAATGGTATTCCTGTGGCCCCAGGCAAACCCAGTACAGTCAAATTTACTGGGTCATCAGGCAGTGGAAATAATTCATTAACCCTCGTTCATTTTCAGAGACTGCTGTCATTAAAAACGGACACATTTTTCAAATGAAGAGTTCAATATTTATTTGTATCATTCTTAAAATGCACAAGCTCTTTCCAAACATTCGGATCTACACCCCATGTTTGAAATGTGTGTTTCGTTCCTCTCCTTTAATTAAAAAACTGACCAGGTAGCATTTTGCTAATGGCACATTTTAGCATGTGTGTTTTGTGAGACCTCAGTTGATGGCTTGCAGGATTCCTGTAAAGAGGACAGATTGGTTTTTTGTCTTGGGAAAATAGCTTTGCTGAAATGTTAGCCTTGGGTGGTGGTGGTCAGGATAAGGGGCGGGGTAAAATTCTTCAGGTCAGTGTGTTTTATCAACTTTGTGATTTCAGGAAAAAGTTTACAATGCCTGATTCAACATTTGCATAGAGCAAGCAGAATGAATATTCAAGAAAGTCACTGAGTCAGTGTAGTTATTAATATTTTGGTCATATTGTATTGCATTTTACTTTCCAAAAAAGCATAATGCTATAACAGTACGAGAATGCAGTCAGAGTATAATGATGCTTAGACAAATGATTATGGCTAGAGACTAATCTAAAACATTCCAGATAAACCAAACTGGTGTCTGCAACGACTCTGTCCTCTGCTCTCTGAGTGAAATCTGCAGCGTTGACTTCTCCAGCGATATTGTGTTTGTAAACATACGCGTTTCTCTGCTGAGATACTCTGGAGGCTTCAACTTGTGGCTCGCCAATGTTTCTTTGAGCAGAAGAAGTTGAGGTAAGGAGATTACAAATTTAACCTCCAGCTATAAATTTCCCAGCAAGCAAATACATCTGCCTGGATCGGAACACGTTTAACCCTTATTGCTCTGCCGACTTGCCAGATCACCAGACTGTAGAGAATGAAACTTTACTCCTTACAACACATGGAGAAGCTGGTAGGACACAAAAAAGCATTTCAAAAAAGCACAAGAGAGAAGTTTATATTTATATCAGTTCATTGAGGGAAAAGACAGTATTTCATCGGACATATATCTGAGCATTGTTAGGTTCTGGGAACAACAGACACAGTCAGGCTGAAGTTTGGATGCACAGCTATGACTCTTCATTCGCTTACTGCTAAAACAGTAAGTGATACCGGTTCTTGTGTGCCTAGAAACAACTAACCATCCGCAATTCAATGCCACTGCACTAAAGTCAACTTTATGTTCAATAATTCAAACCACAAACTTGGGCAAACAATTATAAATGACTGGAGAACTACAAGTAAAAGTGGCTCCATTGTGAACAAACACCTTGACTGAAGGCGTCCAGTCGCGGGGAGCTTCTGGCTGTGTTCAGCTTGTGAAGGCAGCCTGATGGCTTCTAACGTCACATGTCTGACTCATGACTGTAACTTGCTTGACCCATCATGGCAACTAACTACTTATTGATATTCATTTATTTCTGAAATATCTGATTCAGGATAATTTATTTATGATTTGTGTACCTTTTAATTTCTTGCTCGCACTGTGTACTGTCTTTGCATTATATATATGCGTTTGTGTGTGTGTGTGTATTTACTCTGCACAGCCTGCTGCTGTATGTACAGTACATATGTAGGAATTACGTCCCGGTATCAACAAAGTTTTATTCTGTGTTTGAAACAGCTTTACAGCATTTGTCACACAGCCAGCCTTAATCCTCTTTCAGCTGCATCATCCAGCTTGCACAGTAAGCATCAGCTTGTGCGTTTACAGGAAAAGCTGTGAAAACAGCAGTTGAATCACGTGATGTGTATGAAAATCCTGGGACAGTGACCCCTAATTTCAGTGCTGCCGTCTCTGCAGGCGACGGTGGCCGCACCCTCAGCCAAATCACTCCGCCTTTTCACATTTTTAATTAAACGTTACCGTCTCTGAATGAATTAGCATAAACTGACAATAGGGTTGTGGTCAACTGAGTGATTAGACTTTTCTAAACCACATAACTCATTTCTGGGAATCTGCTACTATACAAATACACATAAGCTGCATATATGAGTTGTTGATCTGTGTCTGCATTAAGGTTAACAACTGAAGATGTACTGACAGATCCATCTTAAATATGATTAGTCAATGTGGAATATGTTTTTGATCACAACAACAAACACAATAACAATAATAAATAATAGCAACCAGGCTAATGATGATGATTATTATAATTATTATTATCATTATTAACAATAATGATAATAATAATAAGCACTTGAATTTATCAGTGAGCCACTTTGACTCACATGAGACTTTTAAATGTGCTGGCCCATGCACTGTTTCCCTGACTTGCTTACATCATGGGATGCTCTGCATGTTTCTCGCATGTGATGTATCAGATGTCCCCACCAAAGTTCTCTTCAGGTAGGCTGCACATCTCCTTATCTAATGGAGGCTGATCGGTGGAGAGATACGTACCTCTGACACCCAAAACCACTAGAGGTGCCCTGCTGCTCGTGTTATTAAGAACTACGTCAGGGCTGGTGTTGCGCGGAAGGTGTAGATTTGGGGCAGGGGATGCGTGCCGATGGCTGCTGCTTGTGAAGTCCCCAAGATGGCAGTGTCAGGTCACAGGGATGACAGGGAAGGTAAGATAGCATTTATCTGGCCAGGGGGGACATAAAGACTGGACTGAAAGATGATGGAGTTTTCTTCTTTTTGCTCTTCTAATGGGGGTGGCATGGTGGTGCAGTGGTTAGCGTTATTGCCTCTCACCTCTGGGACCAGAGTTTGAGTCTCTTCAATGAGTGGTATGTGAGTGCACCCTGCAATGGGTCGGCACTGCATCCTGGGTTATACCCTGTCTGTCTGGACCTCCCACAGTGATAGATGGATGGATGGATGGAATATTTACTTGCTCTTTAGTGAACCCATCAGGTCAAAATGTATTCATCAGGTAATTTTTCAAATGTGAATGACTGTATGAGGTCAGTGTTTTAAAGTACTAAATAAAAAAGAAAACGTAAAATATAAAACAAACATAAAGACCGAAATACTATATAATACATTAATACCCCAAATTACATGTCATTAAGTCAGGTTTACTTCCTGACGAGTGAATACTTTTTAAAGTTTATTATGAGGGCAGTTGCCCTGAAATCGAAATATACACCGTTTAAATAGCCCCACCTTGCGTTCATTTAATAGTTGTGCAAGCAAACGATGCAGCTGGAGGGATTCCGAAGGAAACAATTTCACGGTAGCATCACAAAAACTCTATTCAATCGCACACAGAAGCAATTCTAAGCTTTCCGGCCAGGGGGTGCAAGGTGTGAGAGCACAACCAGTCATTCATACAGACAAACAAATTTGTAAGAAAAAATGTAAATACTTTTACAATAAATTATTACTACACGCTGATGGGACTAGCACACGCGACATTTTCAAATAGGCCTATAACTTTCCTATATAGGCCTAATTATATTTTATTCACTTAATATGTACAAATGGCATTTTCATCTGACCAGTAAAGGGCACACCACCGGTAAAATCGTCTAGAATCTAAGTTAAGGAATTGGTTGAGTTCCGGTGTATTTGGAGATACCGCAGTGGGTCGCAGTCATAATAACTTTTAGCCTTGTATTCAGTTTAGCGGAACATCGCATTCGTGAGAAAAAATCCGGCTTTTCCAGTGTTTCCCCCACGAATTCTGGTCGTGGTAATGATTTCCACCAAAACATACATACATTCACACAACAGGCGGTGCTGGAATTTCGTTTACTGGGCAATTTGCGCCCAGTCATTTCTTGTTCCATATTCTTCTGCCGGTAAACGTGTGCATTCCTTACAGATCACTGATTCATCCTCTCATGTAAGTTACAGTAAGAGCAGTCATTTCAACAGCCAAAACACAGCCTACAGATACAAGTTTATCCAATTAGATTCCCACAACCCTGGAGGTATGGAGCTACCACACAGTAAACCAGTGAAATGACTGCTCTTACTGTAACTTACATGAGAGGATGACGTGACTCCACGGTCAGCCGGTTGGAGAGAGGTTTTCAATTCCAAACAAGTCTGCACACGCATTTACATGCATGTAACAGTTTTATTACCTTGTAAATAGTCTGTAAGGTTTGCAAACTACCCCAACGCTTTTGATGTTGCTAATTTTAGGTTTATAATGGAATAATTATATATTTCCCGTAAGATTTCCGAAAGTATGAAAGCACAAGTGTCACGCCGGATGGGTGAGAGTCGGCAACCCAGAGATCTGACAAGACTAAGGATTAAAACAAAACCGGTCTTTTTAGAGTCCATATTTCTACAGAACCTTGTTGGCATGAATGGTGGTACAATGAACAATTTTGCTGCACGTGGCTTTGCACAATATAGCAACAGAAGAACTAAAGGATGTAATGGTGGACAAAGAGTTGGTGTTACTAAAAATGTATCGAAATCATATATGATTTATGACTTCGGCAAGAGGTGTAGGATATGTTTTTCAAAAATCATATACCATTTTTGCATAGGGCATGTAGCAATATTTTGTCATGTATGTGACACATTTTATTTAGGCCATAAATATTAAGATGAGTAGGCAAAATACTACAGCAATACGTTATAGATATGTGATACATATAGGATATCGCCTAAATATTGAAAAACTGGATTTAAAAAAAGGACTTGGCAGCAGAATGATTGCTTCCTTTTTGATCGATCCAGGCAAATTTGCGTCCCTCTCCGAAAATAATCCATCCGAAATACGGCGGCAGCTGTTTCCGTAAATCGGCTGGCGATCCCTGTATGGGGTCAGATATGTCGGGTTAAAACACGGCACCGTCTGCTGTCTGCCTACGGCTCCGCAGATTCGGCTCCTGGAAAATGTCAACTGGTACCTCAAATAGCGAGAAGCCATTTCCAACTGCACAAATAACCCCAAACGCCACTATTTATTGTACTGAGATGCAGACGGGGGCTGGGGTAGACAGCTTAAAGAAAGGTCAGAAAAAAATGCAGGAATTGGAAATGACGCGCAGGCGAGAGTTAGTAAGCCTGTTTAAAGGCAAAGGGGAGGAAAATGTGACATACATTCTATTTAATCGGCTGGGTTAAAACAACCATTTCTGCAACACTGTAATTAAAATGAAACTGCCGCTGTACCAAGCTTTAGTATTTTTTCCTGAAGCTGTCTCGCCGTTTTATGTTTATTTTGCGGTTTTGTAGATTATACTTTATGATTACTTTACCAGCAAAACTGCAACAACTAAATACGATTTAAACCCCATTTTAAAACATTAGCTATTTTTAACCTTGTTTAAGATATTCCTCAATAACTCAAATGCAATTATAATTCAATATGTTTAAAATACTAATATGCTTATGAGGTCACAAATGCACAACTGAAAACTGTTCAGGACTAATTCAAAGAAAGCATCTGCTTCACAAAATGTGTAGTATGATTGGGGTTGAGCGTTCTCGACGTAGCGCAGGCAACAGACCTTAGATTATTTCAAGTCAGTACCACATGACATCATAAGTCGTATTTATAACGTAAGATAAATATTAACGGTATATATACATGTGCAGATGGAGTGGGAGCGGCAGTGCCAAAGCGCCATCACTGTCGCATTAATATGAAATCACTTCTGTTTTGCCTTTTGGACCCAAGCACACGTCTGGTAACCTGATTCCTCTCTCTTTTTTGCTCTGTTTCTTCCTTGCTGAATCTGAAACGGTTGCCTTTGTTTTCCCTCCTCCCTGTCAACTTTTTTAAAGTCAGCATGTGTCCCTGTAAAAAACATATTGTGGAATAATGTCGGATTATGTAACAACTCGACAAAGTGTCAGTGAAGGTGTGCATCTTGGTTGTTTTATTACACACAGTGTTACACTTTCATCATTAAAAAGCACAACTCTCGCATTTTGTAATAGGTAGCATAATGCAGGGACGGATTATGGGTTGCGGGGGCCCCTGGGCAAAACGTTCGCGAGCCCCCCCCCCCACCACCAGCACCACCACAACCACCACAATTCAAGGGCCCTTGGCAGCCAAATGCCCTCCCTCCATGTTTCCATCAGAGGCCCTTTAGGGTCAGGGGCCCTTGTAGGCAGAGGATCAAAGAATGTAGGCC
>JABFEB020000035.1:19896379-19908513 GCA_019775895.2 Stomatorhinus ivindoensis | reverse complement strand
CCCCCCCCCCCCCCCCCCCCCCCAGTGTGACAGTGTGAAAGGGCTAAAGAGGTATGATCCGACACCCTGCAGGAGATCCGAGAGCTGCAGTCCCAGATGCAGGAGACCCAGGTGCAGGTGCAGATGGACACGTCCAAACCAGACCTGACAGCAGCACTGAGGGACATCCGGGCCCAATATGAGGGCATCGCGGCAAAGAACATCGCAGAGGCTGAGGAGTGGTACAAGTCCAAGGTGCGGAGAACAAACATCCCCAGCCGCAGTTAAAGGGGCTATAACTCAGAAGCGAGATGAGCTTCAAAGGAAGGATCTTAAAATTCAATCACGAAATTCAATGCATGTCCACCCCGACACTGGTTACCCATCTCCTCCTTGCATCTCTGGAAGTGGCGAGGACAGCTCACCTCTGTCTCTGTGTCCCACCACTCTCCAGGTGACAGATCTGAATCAGGCTGTCAACAAAAATAACGAAGCTCTGAGGCAGGCCAAACAGGAGACCATGCAGTTCCGGCACCAGATCCAGTCCTACGTGTGTGAGATCGACTCCCTGAAGGGCACCGTAAGTCGCTGTACTCCTCTAGCATCCCTCCTCCTGCGCTTCCCCCGGTCTATACACCTTTCCATTTACTGGTGCCTCGTTGGCCTCCGCAGAACGAGTCCCTGATGAGGCAGATGAAGGAGATGGAGGATCGCCTCGGGATGGAGGCCAGCGGCTACCAGGACACCATCACTCGCCTTGAAGCTGAGATCGCCAACATGAAGGACGACATGGCCAGGCACCTGCGGGAGTACCAGGACCTGCTCAATGTCAAGATGGCTTTGGATGTGGAGATAGCCACCTACAGGAAGCTGCTGGAGGGAGAGGAGAGCAGGTACGCGGCACGGGAAGCGAACAGCTCGTCCAAAGTATCACAAACGACATACTAACAGAACATACACTGTTCGGACTTGTGATTCACAAAAGTTCACTTTATGTTCTTTAGGATCACGCTTCCAGTCCAGTCATACTCCGCCCTGAACTACCGAGGTGAGCATCTTAAGCATCTCAAAGCTACTCTAAATTGCAACCAAAAACACAAATCTAAGATTTTAAACAAATCCTGTTCAGATAAACTGCCTAACACGCATCGCGATACCAAATACAACCCCACATTTATTGAATTACTATTTTATTCAAAATAAACAAAATGCTATCTTCTGGCGGGATTATCATTACTTTACCACTAGGGGGAGATTATTGTTCCGTTTCGTATTTTTTAAGGTCTGTTGGCTTCTGGAATTGAAACATTCCAAGCGGGTATATTTCGCGTACATGTGACGATCCATGTGGAAACCTGTCCTTGCAGAGACTAACCCAGAAGTCCATTCAAGAGGGTCCGAGGTCCACTCCAAGAAAACGGTGCTAATCAAGACCATCGAGACCCGTGATGGGGAGGTGAGCGTTTCACAAGCGCACTCTCAGATGCACACAAAAATCTGAGTCGTTAGCGGCAGAAACGATCCAGCAACGTCTCCACGGAAAAGTCATTAGGGGGGGGGATCTGGGACGGTCTGCCTACAGGCGTTTCATTTTATACCTGCGTGTACAGCAAGTGCCACGACCGCTAATCATAGCACATCTAACTGCAAGATAAGCGGCCGATGGGGGGAAAAAATGCGGCAGACTGAATGAGTGGCAGGGAGAGCGCTAATGGTGCCCTATCAACGGGAGCACATGGCACATACATCTGCCCCACACAGGATTATTTTCATCAAGACTAGTTTCAGATAGCAACACCTGATATGCAAAATCTACTTAATTCTGCTGGCAGTGCACAGGACTCCCGATACTTCATCTGCTTGCTTTATTAGTGGTATTATTAACTTTTACTAAAAATTATCCAAACAATAATAACATGATCGCGGAAACCTTGTACGGCCAGTCCCGCTGGAGCCGATTCGCCAGCTGTATCTCAGTTATCTAATGACTGTAAAATGGTAAGATAGCTTTTATTGCAGGTTGGAAAGCCACACATAAACCTGCTGACCTTAATCCACCTGCCCCCTGGCATGCCCATCCTGCAAACCTGGATTAACTAGTGTTCCCCTTCTGCACAGGTGGTCAGCGAATCCACACAGCACCAGCAGGACATCATGTAAGTCCCAGGGGAGCGAGACGCAAGACACACAAGAGGGACTCCAACGCTCCAAGCCTCAGCTTTTTTGATGGACAGACATACTGCCAAGTTATAGGGGAAAAAAAATGTCACTTGTGGAATTAGCATGTCACGTAGGCAATATGGGTGAAAAAAGTGAAAGAGGAGGAGATGATGGGAAAACGCGATATAGAAACTGTCTGGCAGTATCGTAGAACGTTACAGCTAGTGCTCTGCAGGGAATCGAGCTCGTCTTTTATCATTTGTATGTAAAATCAGCAGTAAACAAACAGTCATTAGACATGCTTTTCATGTAGGCTTCTATCTGGGCTCTCTTTAGGTGCAAATATATTCTTCTAAAATGATGTGGAAAATAAATGAGAAAACTACAATTAAAGTATTTTCTTCACAGCTCTTCTTTCTTTCTGTGGTCCAGCAGAATCTAGGCCCAGGTCTAGTTTTGGTGCCTTGGGCAGCTCCACTTTTTTAAAGTCTTAGTCAGAAATAACGTTTCTTCACGGCCACGCATCACGAACCACAATCTCCGTGTGAATCGTGTGACATTTCAATTGGACGACTTAAAACTGTTCCATTGCTCCCAATGTGAAACTGAGAGGTTTGCCACAGGCAGCCTGATAGGTCAACAGGGCTGCATGGTGACAGCAAATCACTCGCTCAACTGGCCTGAACGTCACAGTCCATCACCAAGCTGTGGCCAAAACTAGATTACCTCGACCAAAACTTATAACTGTCAAGCCACATTGGATAAAAACAATCGCTAAGAATCTGAATGCGACAGGAAATGAACCAGCACGTTCCGGCTGGGTACACGTGGCTCCTAAGGAAACGTCTTGGTCGTGTATCTGCTACCATGGAAACGCAAAGGCTTCCTTTCACAGTGAGATGCCGCAGTTCATTTCTGGTATTAATGGCACAGTTTTTACAGGGTTCTGTCAGAGAATCAACCAAGGGCTTGTGCACCCCCACAGGGGTTGGCTAATTACCTTGGAGAGGCTGAGTGGCACAGAGCAGGTCATGGGATGAAGCCAGACACGTAAAAATGAACAATCTGTACAATAAAGGGGCAGCAGTGGAGCAGACTGTGCGAAGAAAAATAATAAACACCATAATCACAGAACATTTCAGGTAAGAAATCTAAATTTAAAGCACCTGACACAAAAGTTGACGAGGCTACACTGGCAAAACGATCATAAAATACTCCTGTTTATTTCCTCTAAATAATGAGGTCACACCTCAGTTTATGAAATAGGTCTAAATAGGGGATTGTTGCATTTCATTACCACTGCAGCCAAATTTATCCGTCCTTGAATGTATGTGTTTGAGGGCCAGTGAGGCCGCTCTGGTCTCTGAGGTGGACTGATAGTGCTGGAGATTCTAGTCCAAAACATGTTAAAGGTCGACATAAATCCGCAGTGAACTCTGCCCCCAAAAAAGTAAATAAAACGTACCTCCTTTTCAGCAATTTATTTGTTGAAAACATATTAGTGGTACATTTTGAAACATGGTGTTTAAGCACGGCATCATGGGACTGACAGGCGGTAATGGAGTAAATCAGATTGACATACATTCATACACATTTGCCACACTCCTGGGGCGACGGAAATGCCAGCTGGGGGCCAGCGTGCTGTCAAATGCATATATTTATTTACAGATCCACAAGCCCTTGTGTACGAATGCACACATTCATCGATGCACACGCACGTGCACACATACACACAGACATACAGCCACATGCTCCACCAGCAACCAGCAAGTATTCGAGAGCGCAGAACTAAAGATGGGTTTGAATCTCACTGTTATCGTACTCAGGTCCATACCAAGACATGCTAGTAATAATAATAATAATAACAAAGAGGGCAGAAGTGTAGACTGTTTAAGGGGGTACCGGAAGGATGTAAATTTCAATCCCAACTGTCCACCTATTTATCATGACTAAGAAAAAGTAAACCTGAACTGTAAACCCGATATTTAAAAAACTGCAAAATGTGAATGGGCCTTGAAAAAGGCATCTAAATAATATTAATAATAATAGCAATAATCATAAGAATAGTAATGACACAATGATAAGATCCAGATTGTCGAGAGCAGTTGGTAACCCAATCAGCCACCCTGAATTGCCCTTTAATAGACAGTGGGGCACCAACCCCAAAGAGACACTCCTGCCCCCCCCCTCCCCGTACCACACAGATCCCAAGAAGCCGGGGAATGAGAACTTAGGAATAGGAAACGCAAATGAAAATCTACATAATTATTCAAGCAAATAAATAATACATTAATTCAGTAGTATGGAGAAAAACAACCATTCGGAGATCATCACAAAAGTGCAGACAGACAAAGTGGTAAATAAATTAGTGCAAGTCAATCAACTGGAGAACAGAGTTACAGGAGAGAATGAAACAGTGTTCATGAATAACTCAGGGTTGCTTTACAAAATATACAGAGGGTGAGAGAGCAAGCTTAAAGCACTCAAAGAACCCCTCCGGCGTTTGTCACACGAAACAGGGACAGGAGACACGACTACGACACACTCATGCAGTACGGCGTGGCAAAGCAGATACCCTAAGCAAGACTGTATCGTTCGCTCAGCTCTGTGGAGCTGGGGTCAGGGGTGGCCCCACCTTCTGCTTTCCTCCGCCCTCCTTTTGGACAGGAAAATGTGTACTGAGTCACCCCCCCCCCCAAACACCCCCCCACCAAAATAACCTGTGATGACAATGGCACTTTTTCTTGTAAATTCCCTTCCCTTAAAACAGGCTAGTGATAAGGGAATCAAACTCCACCTTCTCATCCTCTGCCTCAACACCCCCACCCAGTGCACCCCCCCCCCCACCCCGGTCCCCACCAAAAGTGGGCAGGCCACTACAGCACAAATTCCTGAGACTAACTGCAGATGGGGGTCAAGCACCCAGCAGAGAGATTCCCAAAATAATTCCCTTCTGAAGAGATTCCAAAAATAATTCTCTTCTGAAGAGATTCCCCAAAATTATCCCCCTTCTGGAGAGACTGCCAAAATAATTCATGATTCCCTTCTGGAGAGATTCTCAAATTAATTTCCTTCTGGGAGATTCCCAGAATAATCCTGTTTTCCCATCACGCCACTGTCCCGGGATGCTAAACAAGGACGCACTATAAGGTTATGGTTTTGAAGCGCGTCGAACCATTTCGGCAAATGAAAAGGAGAACATTTTTTTTAAATGTGATTAACTGGAGCTCACCTGAACACAGGTGGGGCACTTCTGGACGGTCCCAGTGGCCGTTACAAATGGATAAACCTGTGAGCGTGGCAAGCCATTAGAACATCGTGTGTAAAGTGTCTTGCATTAAGGCGAATCCTGGGAAAATAAGCGCAGGGGTGTTCAGTCCCTGGTTTACATCTCAGGAAGCACCCAGGCTGCGCAGTGGAAACTGAGCATGCCCAGTGATGGCGAAGGCCATTGTTTAGGGCTGCGAGTGATTAGTCTTCAGTTTACACCACCTAGTGGCCACAGGGGGGCGTGGCACCTTAAAATGAGAAATACAGGGATCATCGCAAGTATTTCTGCAGCTGAAGGCAGCCAAGCAATTCCCAAATGCCCAACCCCTTTCAATGTAATCAACCAGGCACCCAGTACAAGGAGAAGGGGTCCAGAAAAACACTAAAATATGATGTAATAAGTTGTAACAAACCAATAAGAATCCTTCTTAGGCAGGGCTCTGCCAGCCAATCAGCATGGAGGATGCTGTACACTGGGGGAGCCTGGGTGACTGACTGGGAAACAGGGCACTCTGCAGTGGTCTTCACTTCAGCTATTCTGTTGGGACAGTGACAGCTATGAGACGAGACCAGTCCGTTCCAGCAGATGGCGATGTTACACCCTCATGGTGGGCCCAGCCGTAGCAGTGAGAGGCACGGTGGAGCCGCACTCGTAGTCTATGTCCACGCTTGTGTGAGCCCCGCTGATCAGTCTGCCTTGAGGATATTCACGTATGTCTACTTGCCTGTCCCGGAAACTCTGGATGTAGCTCTGAGAGAGGGGCACAGGTGCCAGGAGCGAGTGTATAATGGAGTGGGAGAAGGAGAGAGGGAGAGAGAGACAGAAAGATGGAGAGAAAGGGAGCGGGAGGGGAAGAGAGGGAGGAAACGACAAGTAGAGGAGAAGAAAGGCAGGGAGAGAGATGGGGAGAGAAAGCGAGAGGGGGGAGAGAGAGAGGGAGACAGAGAGGGGGATGGGGAGAGAGGGAAGGAGAGGGGGAGGTGGAGATACAGAGGGAGTGGGGAAGAGAGAGGGGAAGAAAGGAAGGGAGAAAGAGTGAGAGATAAAGAGAATGGAAGAAAGGGAGGAAGAGAGAGGGGGAGAGAAAGCAGAGGAGGAGAGGGAGAGGGATGGAGACAGCATGATAGAGATTGATGGAGAGAGGGAGGGAGAGAGGGAGGGAGAGATAAAGTAGATCAGAGAGAGAGGAATAGGGAGAAAAAAGAGGAAGAGATTGGGAGAGAGGAAGAAAGAGAAAGCCTTTATTGTCATTTCACTACAATAAATAAAACTAACAAACAAACTCAGTGGCCTGTTTATTAGGTATATCAGCTCATTAACACAAACCGCCAGAGGTACCAGGCTGCTATTCAAGCAGCTGTAACTGAACACACACAGCACGGCTTAGATCAGGGTCAAGAGGGCGACTCGGTGTACAACTGAGCAATAGAGCGGCCAAGACAGCTGAGCTGAGCGATTCTGGCCTTTTCACACAGTACAGTGGTTCAACTTAACAGAGGACGGTGCAATAAAACAAATAACAGCCAGTCAGCAGCAAAAGCACCCTATTGATGAAAGAGGTCAGGAGAGTATGGCCCGACTCATTTAAAGCTAACAGGAAGGCCGCAAGTGCAAAAATAACAGCTCAGTACAGCAGCGAGGGACAGAAAGGCTTTTCTGAATGCATCTACTCTCAGAGCGGATGCCTAATAACGTGCAAGTGCTTATCGTGTAAAACAGAAGAAGCCGCATTTTTGTGGGTCTCTTTAAATGAACTGTGCAGCAGGGGGAGGAGGTGAGGTGAGGCCTGACCGGAGAGAGGACATCCCCGTCGAAGCGGCGGATGGGGTTGGGCTTCCTGCGGTAGGGGGGCTCAGGGTACAGAGGTTTGGACGGGTGTGTGTGCTGCGAGTGCTGCGCCTGTTTCTTCTTCTTTCTCTTCCTGCCCTCCCTGCGTTCCTCCTTCTGACGGATCCGCATCAGCTGGACGCGGCGCTGCTGACGGCTGATAATCACTGAGGGGCACAGGGACATGGTCATGAATGCACAGGTACACACAGAGACATAGTCAGGAATGCACAGGTACACACGGGGACACAGTCAGGAATGCAGAGGTACACACAGGGACACAGTCAGGAATGCACAGGTACACACGGGGACACAGTCAGGAATGCACAGGTACACACAAGGTCACAGTCAGGAATGCACAGGTACACACGGGGACACAGTCAGGAATGCAGAGGTACACACAGGGACACAGTCAGGAATGCACAGGTACACACAGGGACACAGTCAGGAATGCACAGGTACACACGGGGACACAGTCAGGAATGCACAGATACACACAAGGTCACAGTCAGGAATGCACAGGTAACTTGTCGGATTTGAAGTAGTCTGGGCAAAATGTAAGTGAATGAATACGTCAAGTCCATTTAAACCGTGGTACCTTAAATCCGACAAGATACCCCAATAAGCCAGTAACCCCGCTTCGTAGTACAGGCCACTGGGGACGAGCCCCTCCCAGAAGTCCCATCCTGCACCTGGAGACTCACCCTCCGTGTGAGAGTAACCTTCAGCCGTGACCCTCCACTGGACCAGCACCCCCAGCACAGTGAGCACAGGCCACACGCCCAGCACCGCCCAGGTGAACCAGCACACGGGCCGCGGCGGCGCCACCTTCACGCGCTCGTACACGTGGCGCACCAGCACGAACAGCTCGGCGAAGTAGTCGACGGTGACGGTGATGACGGCGGCGCCGAACACCGCGGTGGAGAGGGTGGTGAAGCAGCGCTGCCACTGCAGCGTCAGCACGGCGAAGAGCATGCCGGAGCCCAGCAGCACCGCCAGCGGCACCCAGACGGTGCGCGGGTGGTAGAACTCCTCCATGGCCAGCAGCGCCGCCACCGCCGCCAGCAGCCCCAGCAGCAGGCCCACCATGAAGAGGCCCACGCTGCGCACCAGCATGGTCACCAGGCCGCACAGCACGCCGATCCCCAGGCCGATGCCCGCGCTGGCCTCCGCGTTCAGCTGCGTGTCCAGCACACGCTCCTTGTAGCACAGCATGAAGATGACGACGGAGCCGAACATCAGGCCCGTGAGGAACATCACCGCCTTGAAGCAGCGGTAGCCTGTGGACGAAGGTGGGGGCTTCAGGCAGGACCCTCGACACGGCAGTGCTCAACACAGAACCTCGTTCTAAGTTTGACTTTTTAAGCCCATTTTCAGCTTTGTGGAGAGATTAGGGTGACCAGATAATCCATGCCGGGGAGGACGCTGTGAGCTAGGACAGGATTTGGAAACTACCATTTCAATTAAAAAGACCTGGATTTCATTTAAGCACAAAGTTCTTGCTCCGTGTTGATTGGTCAATGAAGCAGCTCAGTGTCCTTCCTGACATGGATGATCTGGTCAGCCTAGGAAAGATGGACAACCACACATTATGGGGGTAACTGGCAGTCAAAGGAAGTTTATTATCAGGCACTGAAATAACTGGTACGCAAGTATAACATTTGCAGTATAAAAGTTAAAATGCAGAATCATTTCTGGTCATAACAGTGTAAATGTGCACTTATTTTATGCACATTTGCACTGTTGTGATGAGAAATTATCATGCCTTTTACCCTTACAGTGAACTACATACTACATACTTACATACCAGTTTTGTCAATCCCTGCTTATTGTTAACCGTGGGCTCAGAGACAAGGCCACACTAAAGGCAATAAAGGGTTTTCAATGGGGGAGGGGGGAAAGTCTAGTGATCCCACCCCTCCTCCACACCCCGAATAACTCAATCTAGAAGAGTGTTCAGACTGATCACAGGCAGTCAATAGTCTCTCAAGTACTGTGGTGCTATCCGCTGGGACAATCAGTTATATATACTACAGCCAGTCCTCGACTGGGTTCCATTCCAACAGACACGCCAAAATGGGCGTATGGCAGGACAGGATAATTGGATCAACTTTTAAGTGGCTGCGTGCTTAGTAGTAATGAACAAAATGACACTTCATCAAAGCATTTGCTGTATTTTTTGATGCCACTAGATGCTCTCTATTCAAAAAGGGCACAAAGCATGCTCCAAAGTAACCGAAGAGCACCATCTAGTGGGGTCAAAAAATATAGCAAATGGTTCACGAAGCATCATTTTGTCCATCACTACTAGGTATACAGCTACTGGCAGTAGAATGGGTCGTTCTCAGTGAGCGCCAGTGACCTTCACTGTGACACCATCATAGGATGCCATCTTCCCTGTAAGGCATTTGCTCTAATTTCTGTCCTGCTAGAGCCACCCTGGGTAGCAGGAGGTGATGTGATTGTGTAGTGGAAGCCGTGCACTGTACACACCAAGGCCACCGCATCAGTTACTAAGCAACGATCAGTCACATTGCGGCACAGGACCGAAAGCAGCAATCTCATGTCAACCCGCTCACACTTCAGCCCGCTGCGTGCCGAGTTGCGAGTCACGCTACGGGAGTCGAATACCGGTCACCAAATTGGCAGCCGCCACCCCCTAGTGACCTGGGAGAACTCGATAAGCAAAGTCAAAGCGGTTACCAAAAAAGCAGTAGACGATGCCGAAGAGGCAGCACATGGAACAGACAACAGAGGGGACGATGTCATAGCGGCGCTCCATCCTCTCCTCACAGCTGTGGTGCTCAGGGCTGCCGTCGCGGGCAGGAGGGGCCATCTTGAAGGCTAGCGTTATGGTAGAATCCATGATGGCGGCGGGGGCCAATTTAGGATGCCACACACACCAGTCAGGGCACCAGAAGACCCACCAGAAGACCCATCCACAGGGGTGGACCTAAACAAAACGAAAAGTAAAATGTTACTGACTAATCAACACTTGGAACTGATATTTATTTCAGTGCACACACTTCAAATTTTAGTGTTTTTTCAGTCTCTGTGGAGCCTCCCTGCCCTGTGTCAGTTGCTGTGGAGCCTGCCTGCCCTGTGTCAGTCACTGTGTAGCTTCTCTGCCCTGTGTCAGTTGCTGTGGAGCCTGCCTGCCCTGTATCTGTCAATGTGTAGCTTCTCTGCCCTGTGTCAGTTGCTGTGGAGCCTGCCTGCCCTGTATCAGTCACAGTGTAGCTTCTCTGCCCTGAGTCAGTTGCTGTGGAGCCTTCCTGCCCTGTATCAGTCACTGTGTAGCTTCTCTGCCCTGAGTCAGTTGCTGTGGAGCCTTCCTGCCCTGTATCAGTCACAGTGTAGCTTCTCTGTCCTGTGTCAGTTGCTGTGGAGCCTGCCTGCCCTGTATCAGTCACAGTGTAGCTTCTCTGCCCTATGTCAGTTGCTGTGGAGCCTGCCTGCCCTGTATCAGTCACAGTGTAGCTTCTCTGCCCTGTGTCAGTTGCTGTGGAGCCTGCCTGCCCTCTATCTGTCAATGTGTAGCTTCTCTGCCCTGTGTCAGTTGCTGTGGAGCCTGCCTACCCTGTATCAGTCACAGTGTAGCTTCTCTGCCCTGTGTCAGTTGCTGTGGAGCCTGCCTGCCCTGTATCAGTGACAGTGTAGCTTCTCTGCCCTGTGTCAGTTGCTGTGGAGCCTGCCTGCCCTGTATCAGTCACAGTGTAGCTTCTCTGCCCTGTGTCAGTTGCCACAAAGTCTCACTGCCTTATGTCAGTTTCTGTGGACCCTCTTTGCTCCTTGTGCCGTGTCCGTTACTGTAGAGAGTCTCTAGCTTGGAAGACACTTAGATTTTTCTGCACAGCTGTGCTTGCTGAACTTCATCTCAAACCTGTAACCTTCTGGGTTGCAACTGACTCCCTCAGCCAATTCACCAGCGTCCCCCATCGACGCCTCAACCTCATTCTGCTTGCAGGAATAGGAAGAACTAGCTAAGCTAGCAGTGCTGTGCACTGAGGACTAGAGGAACTCGTCAGAGGAGGGTGAAGTCACTGCATGCAATGAGAAATTCACTGATCACCGTGAAGTGAGGCGTCTTCCTGAAAGCCGGCACTGGCGGCCAGCCAGAGGGCCCGCCCATGCGGATGCATCATTCCTTATTTGTTTTTATGGCCCTACAGAAAATGTGCAACAGCCCACCAGCTACACGACTCACCACTCACGGCAGCTCTACGCATCCGGCCAAGCTTCCAGAACAGATCAGCTTGTTCTGCCTTTAGAATGTGACTTCACTAGAACATCAGACACTCAACAACCAGATTTTATCCAAAGAGAACAAATGACAAGCCACGGTGACGAGAATCACACAGCGGCAGGTAGGAATGACCTGCTCTTGTGTTAAAGCTGAGAGGGAAGGGGTCAGATGAATTTGGCCATCTGGGGAGAAAATTGATCTCTATCAATCTATGCCCTCAATCCGCACCTTCTTCCCTCTGCCCCAGCATCCCAGTTCCCTGCCTCCACTCCTCTGGCCAGCTGACCCTCAGCTGATCATCAGTCGAGAGCCCAACCTCACAGATCAGCGCTGCGTCTTCCGTTCACAGCCCTTCTGAGCCACTGATACAAGGCAGGGGCTTCTAGACTAGACAATTACACAGACACAGACAGACACACACACTCACACACACGCGCGCACACAAACGCACTTCTATTACTCCAGGGTTGTGGATCTGGTTCGGGTTTTAGTTCTGCGATTGAGAGGGAACAACAGCGGTCGACACCATGTGGAGTGGCAGTGTCAGCGAAGACAAGGTGTGTTTGTCCTGCTGTTTAAAGGTACAGGGGACGGACAGTGAGGGGTAATGTGACCCAGGAATGGGGGGGGGGGGGGGGGGTAACCCACACC
>JABFEB020000035.1:19873441-19896279 GCA_019775895.2 Stomatorhinus ivindoensis | reverse complement strand
GGGGGGGGGGGGGGGGGGGCTCCTTAACATTGTGACAAATCAACCAAAGCAGGACATGCAAACTTGACTATGAGGGGGGGGGGTGGGGTTACATAGTTGGTCCCCATGTCGTTCCTGCATTCAGGGCTGGGCGCAGAGACAGGTGGCGAAGCCACACAGCTGTACGGACAGCCGGGCTGCGCAGGCAGCTGCTCGCTCAGTCGCAGGTGCGCGGAGGCGGGACGACCAGCCCATGAACCGCGAGCGTCTCTTTGAAGGACAGACGGACCCCCACGGCCCCCCGACGCGCTGGTCCCAATACGGGATCCCACAAAAACGCGGCCCCACCTCCCCAAAGGCCGAGCAACTTCAGCCTCGAGTCACCTCCAGCGGGGGCACGCTCCACGTCCTATCCACCAATAAGCAAGCAGCCGCGCCTTCACCCCCCCACCCTGCCAGAACTTGATTTCCAACCTCACGGGCCAAAAAGGAATTTCATGCCGGAGCCTCAGAAAGCGGCGACTGAGCTCTAACGGCAACACAAATCAAATTCTGTCAGCAAGGTAAACACGGGGACATGGGAAACGTACCGTCCAAACTGGATTTACGGACACCTTGGCTCTCCTGACAAAATACTAGCATTACATTTATTTAATTTAGCTGAAACTTTTAACCAAAGCGACATACAATTGAGAAAGCAGGGTCAGTCAGTCCCTGGAGGAAATGGGGTTGGGGTTAAGGACTTTGTTCAAAGAACCAAAGGTGACGTCATACTGGGATTGAACCAGCAACCTTCCGATCACAGGTATAGTGCCCTAACTCACGAACCACAAAGCACTCTCATAGCAAGCTGAATAACAACAAGGCTTCACTAACAGTACCCTGACCCCAAACACTACCCCCAAACAAACGGGGGGGGGGGGGTCATACTGTCTGTTGACTGGGTAACAGGTGTATAGCATGCCCCAGGGGCCTAGGCCTCCCCCCAACTGACAGGAGGTTCTGGGAGTCCTGGCAGGGGTGCGGCGTGGAATAAGCTCCATGCGGGACAGCTGCTGCTCCATCGGCAGACGGGCCAGCGAAGGGACACCCGTCCCCCAAGCAGGACGCATCACCGCCAGCTTCTCCGTCACAAAGGCCGCACGGGGAAGTGGCCATTATAAGGAGCCATTACAATAAACCGTTCGCCCGGTTACACCCTGGGCTTACGCGAGGACAGCAGAGGGAAGAAAAGACACTGGCATAAGTGTTCCATGGGATGATTAAATACAGGGGATCAGAGTCAAAAGCCTCTGTGGGGGGTCGTGTCCTCAGCGCATCAGCCAGCCTTAATGTTCTCAGGGCATGGAGGGTGCAGGCAAAGATACAGACCGACCTGCATAACCTGCAGCACAGAGCGACAGACGTGACAGCTGGCGCGCGTCATTTATTACCCTATTAAAAAGTGCCAATATATGAGGAGCGCGTTCAGCCAATGGGTCTCCCTGTTCTGACCTGTGATGTCAGCTGACCACACAGACACCAAGGAAAAAAAAAGCCATGAATCGGTGATGGATGGTATTATTAAGGGCAGTAAATCATTAACCAAATAACAATAACCAGGACTAATAAGAATACTAACAACGATAACCCAATAAATAACGGTCCTTATTAAACACACACACAAGGACTACCAACACCTAAACAAATGCATCCCACAGTGGAAGCATGTCGATCTAAGGAGCATGACTCACAAAACCGCATTTAATCACACATCCTTGCCGTCGTCCGCCTCCCCCATTGCCTCATCTGCGTTTGATGGCTCAGTTAATAATAAAGCTTATGCTCAATATTCTACAACTTTAGCAAACGAGGCCCGACAAACAAAAATCGGCAGCAGAGAGACAGACACTCTGAGCGCCGACTGAACCTACAGCTCAGTGTAACCCTAGCAAACGGGCACCCCGCCCCGCCCCCCCCGGCAAATGGTGCAACAGGTGATATGCAGAGAGACCAACACAATAAGAGGAGATATAAAGGGCAGTCTGATACCCAGAGGAGACGAGGGAGGACAGACGCACTGAAAGTTTAATAAGGGGAGAAAGCGGCACCGAGTCACTGAGAACGAGCTCTGCTGCCCTCAGGCAAGGGGAAGCGCGAAGCCACCCGGCAGCTCGAACCCTCCCCGTTTCCGAGGAGGCATTCCACAGGTGTGGCGTGGCGTGCTAACGCCGCTTTCCATTTAATTCGGAGGTCGGAACTGGGAGCTGGGAATCACGTCACAACCCGAGTTAACCGCGTTCCAGTACGACAAGACCGAAAGCCATTTAGCAATACCGGGGACCTGTTTCAAACAGCAATTTCTCGCTTAGTAGGATTACATGTCAGACGTAAGGTACCCCAGTTTAAATGGCCTTCATCTTCGTTCACTTTAGCCCAGACTACCTTAAACTTGACAAGTTATCCGGCTAACAAGAAATTCTGCTTTATGAAACAGGCCCCAGTTCGAGCTAGGTTAACTGTTAGCCGTAGTTAGCAATATCAGATAACACACTAAACTGTATTGTGCACATACAAACACCACAGATAGTGGTTGGACAGTACTTTGTACACAACCAATTAAATGAGCCACAAATATGCTGCTTATTAGCATTTTGCTTAACTACAGCTTTCGGTTCTGTTGATGAAGGGTGCGGCCATCTTGAATTTTGAGGTGTGAGTTGTGGAGATTTACCAAGTCAGAAATTGGACTTCAGGGGGCGTTCCAACTGAAATTTTCCAACTTCTCCGTTGAAACCGAATGAAACTCTGCGCCAGTGATCGGATCGCCGGTTCGAGTCCCAGCTTCAGCAGAATATTCACAAGTCTGCGAGCCCTTGAGTGACATCCCTAACCCCTAGATCCAAGGGTTCTGGCACGCTGGGTGACCCGGCACCGTCAGCCCTAAGTGCTCACCTAAATACATGTGTGTGTCTCACAGAGAGCTAGGTGGAGAGAGAATTTCCCCACGGGAATTAATAAAGTATCGCAATTCTATTCTACTGCGGTATAGTGGGGGGAGTCTGGGCAGCTATTCATTTTCAGATCAACATGTTGACTTTAACAACCCAGCATGTCACCGAGCTCCAGAGATCAGCAGGTTTCCCGACGCTGCCGCTCACCTGCTCACTCAAGTGTGACGTGACCTCAGAACTTAATTCTCGGCAATAGCGTGGAGAAAGAGAAAAAGAAAAAAAAAAAAACATGAAGTGACAGCCCTTCAGAACAGGACTGCTTCAGAAACCCCTTAGTCAGCAAACGAGGTGAGCAGATAAGCAGCTTCTGGGCTGGAGTGGAGACTCCCACACAGCCACGCCACCGCAGCAGAGCACGGCAAGCAAACCATCGAAGGGACCAGCTTGTGAAGCAGCTGCTGGAGAAAGAAAAACATGACGATATAAACTCGGCATGAGGATTATAAAGAGGTTTCAGTGGTGATGACGTTGCTGCTTCTGCCATTGGAGTCAACTGGAGAAATTCACTACACAAGACAGACTATCCATTAAGACCACAAACAAAACAAAAAGTGGTACCAAAGTGCCACACTACAGTATGCAGAGATGCTCAGGACAATTACATTAGCCTACAGATGGGCAAAATCATTAACACACAGCCTATTTCATACTAAAGTGTTGAATATGTAATTTATTGAATAATCATACCCATCGCAAAGTCAAAATATCATATCATGGACAACCGTAACCAGGAAAAGTCTGTCAAGATTTTAGCAGCGCCAGAGCAAAGTACATAATCACTAAAATAATGGAGATGATCACACTGGGCCATCACCTACTTTTTCGGATTGGAGGACGAACGATTTAAGTCGGATCATTCATCTCTTAGAACCTCGCTATGGTCTCCCAAGTTAGTGCTGCTTCGCTGATCTACACACCCGGTCGACACAGCGGTGTAGGGCAGACTGGGACGCGACCTCACCCCTCTCCAACCGAACTCATTAGGCATTCCAGGAGTGCTTTCATCGCCGGTCCAGTTAATAATACATCAAAACGAGTGAATCGGGCAGCCGTTTGCCGCGTTCTCCAGGTGATGCGCATCAACACTCCCACAGGCTTATTCTCCAAGCAGCCGGCAGAGAGACCATAAGGGCTAAATCGGCGTTTGCTATGCCGGTGTAATGAAAATACACGAAAGCGCAGGCCTGATAAAAGCTACGGGCACATCTTCTCATCGCAAAGACTGAAGGTAGGCAAAGCACCCAATTCTACCCCCCCAGACCCCAAACATAACGTAAAAAGTTCACCTTCCAGTTCTGACCAGCATCCTTCATCCCAGGGAAGAAACTTCCCAAAGAGACACTTTGACAAGTTGGTGACAATTTGGTGACAAGTTCTCTTCACTCCTATGATGACTGAACATTGTTCAGCTAGAAAAAGGCTAAATAGGAGCCTCAATGCAGCCTTGGTCTTTCACTTTGTAAAACCAAAACAAACTTGGGGGGGGGGGGAGGGGGTCTGTACCGAAGGAAACTTACCGAACTTAGAAACCGTGAAAGCAGGATGCCCCCACCATCCCTGTGTCAGTGCTGGCACTAGCTGGGTACTCGCAAACAGGGGCCCCTTCACAGATCTGCCATGTCTACAAATCACAACCCCCCCCCCCCAACACTTATATTTTTCTAAGAGCGCCACACTGTTGTAATGAACGGTTACAAAGGCAATATTTTCTCTGTTGGCAGACAAAGTCAATGACCAACTGATCTCTTTTCAGGGTCTGGCCCATTGTCACTCCAACAAAGCGAGATGTTTATCCAGGCTGGTTTATTATGGGGGCCACTGTGGGGTTCTAAATGGAACGCCTCGTTGCCGCTTCCCAACCCGACCCTTTCATCACTGTTGCCTCCCTAACTACCGTCTTTTTTTTTTTTGTGCATAACGTTTGAGCATCATAGAATTCGGATTTCCTTTTTATTTGTGTTGCCTTGGCAACGTCTTCATACTGGAGGAGAACGCTGGCGTCGCGCACGGTGAATTAAGCTGGCTGGCCGTCCAGGTTAGTAAGTAGCCACTGCGAATAGTAGCCCAGTTATTTGTTTTTATTTTTTTAGGGTGGAGGGGGGGGGGCTCCTGAGACATCCCCAATGACAAGCCAGCTGGCTGCTACCCAGGGCACGTCACATGACACACTGCAGCTGAAGGGCATCAGTCCGCAGCCACACACAGGCTGCATCCCTGTACACGTGCCGTAAACCCATAAGCCGGAGTAAACCCAGCAACTTGGGGGGGCTTGGCAGGACACCACACGCTCAGCTCCAGCCCCCAGGGCCCCACGGGGGACTCAGGGGCCCACAGGGATTCATGAGCGCTGCATGTCCACAGCCGGCGCACGATCTGGTCACTCCTGACATCGGGAGTCTGGGGGGATGAGTTATGCCAAACGCCCTCCTCCACACCCCAATTCCCATCGCCCCCAACCTATGCTGGAACTGAACCAGAACCAGAAACACCCATGGCCAGGTGGTACCTTCCAGAACTTCACACCAACAGTATCACCATTGTACTTGTGCAAAAATGTATATAATTTTTAAAGTAAACATTAACTTACTTTTCATTCCTGATTTTCTTGTTGTAATACAAATTCTGAAATACTTGAATGAATGTGTAAATATAATATGAAATACAGCAGAACTGACAAAGAATCAGGGTATCATATTAACGTGTTATGCGAAAACAAAGAACAACATTATAAAATAATAGCAGACAGACTCGTTATACTGCTATTCCATCCTCTCACTTCATGAACCTCATCACAACAACTAAAGGATGGTGGATTCTGGGTAGCTCCCAGTCATGTGGGCCAATGAAAGAGCAGCCTGAAGTCCCTAGCAACAAGCTGAGAGCCAATCAGTGCTTTGCTTGGGTCTTCTCGCTTTCTATCTCTCCGTGGCAGCTGGCTCGATTTCCCCTTTAGAAAAAAAAATTTGAATAAAACGCAAAACAATAAATCACGGGACAACCCCTCCCTGGAGGACAAAATCCCGACCGAGGGCTGGCTTTGCCTGTCTGACCCTGAACAGAAGATCCCTCAAAGAAACAAATAAACAAACAAAAAAATAATGCGAGCGTGAGCAGGCGCGCAAAGCTAAGAAATTAGCACTCACATCGGCGGCGATGCGGCTGAGCGCAAGGCAGAAGGGGAAACAGAGGTGTGGAATGGGATTAGAGAGGCACTCACTCCTTCTTTCGCTGTGTCTCTGTCTGGTGTGAGTGCCGGCTTATCGATCAGGTAGCCCAGATAAATGGAGGGAACCTCCTAAGCCGACTGAGAGTCGAGACACTCTCCCGCAAGGCGCCAGAGATATTACATACACAGCTTTAGCAGAAACCGGCATCGGCCTGCTACGGCCCAGACGAGCATAAAACTCCCTGTTGCCTCCGCCTACGCCGGACCCATGCCGCCCTTTCGGCATCATGCCACGCACACCTGCCCATATTTTTCTGAATCATAGCCTCCTTAGGTTATGAGTACCCTTCTGCCATGGAAACGTGGCTGGAACACTGCCCCCTGCTGGCAGGGAGTGAGAGAGCAGCGGTTGCTGAAGGGGAATCTCCGCCATGAATATTTTAGCGAGATCAGCAGGAGGTCGCGCCACAGAGAAAGCATCTTTTTTTTCCAGGGGACAATTATGTAAAATGAGATCTTTTGCTACTTACAATTTTATGGGTTTAGACAGTGAGGTTCAGACCTATTTTCTTCTGGTTGCAGGTCCAGTTCCTCAGGGTCTCCATTACCCACTGTGTGTGACTTAATCTGAGGGCCTGGAGGTCAGAGGTCAGCAGAGGCTAACTCCAGGAGCCAGCACCTGCAGACCCACCCCAAATAAACACGGAGCAGGACAAGGTCTTCTGTCAAACATCTAAACGACACCCGAGTAAAAACAAATAGTGTTCATTTGCATTTGTATTACCTTCCTAGAAATAGGTTAATTTAACTCTGTATAACTGTAAATACTTTTAATCTTCCACGATTTTCCCATCTTCAGCTAAATCCTTCCACTTTAAATCTTCAAGGAAAATAATGTTTGGCAATGATAGACTCTGCTCGCTGAGGGCCGGGCATAGTGCTCACACGCATGCAACAATATTCCCAGAAATAAAACCACAACCAAGAAATTAAACCATTAGGTCTCATACCCCTGCAGGGTATTGAACAGGAACTGTAATTCACTGTAATAGTTTTTCCCGCAAAGACATGAGGCTTTGCAGACCTAAAATACCGGCTAAAATATCTAATGAAGGAAGCAAAGAAATCTTTGCACTTAGCAGCAGGGCTGGACAGAATCCGCATCCCGTAATTGGCCCATATTCCCAGATTCAGGTCAACGGGATGAAGACATGTAGACTCTGGAGTGGTTTGCAGGTTTGCTGATTATCCTGGATTTGTGGCCCTGGCTTAAAATGCCACAAGACCACGTGGTGTGGGGGGGTTAGGGACACAGTAGTGGGAGGTCTGTGCTATGAATGTTACCGCGGGGCTCTGCGGACCCCGGAAGCAGGGAGAAGCGACCATCTAGTTCCTATGACATCATTGTCGTGTGTGTGTGTTGGGGGGGGGGGGGATGCTGTTAATGGCGCACCTATGTCACTCAGCCTCCGCAGGCAGGGAGCAAACAGGCCGTACTGTCAGGTCCCAGGGGTATGTCTGAGTCACTGACACATACCCTTTTCAGCTGTCCGGGAACATCATTATGAGTTCATTTTTAGACACTCTCTCTCCCTCTTTTTCTCGCTCTCTCTCTCGCTCTAAATCCATCACATGAAAAAAAGCACGGAAGCAAACACACGAACAGACAAAGGAACACACGAATAGATCAACGGGCCCGAGACACGATATTCTGTCGGATAACCGTATGTCGAACGCGCGCACACACGTGTAAATACATGCTGTTTCAGTCGCTACGTGTGTGATGGGAAGCACTGAGCACTGAGAGTCCCGCAGCCCTATTACAGCAAGTTCCTCTGGCCTGGGGAGTTTGGGGGGGGGGGGGTGCTGACGTCCGTCCTCCGTCAGCGTGGCTTACGTGTAGCACGACAGGCCGTACCAGAAAGCGGCGGCACCATCGTGACCGGCGAGGAGAGCACAGAACACGCGGAGTCATGCTGCCCTCCCCCAACCCCCCACCCGACAATCTGTTACATCCGTCCGTATGCATGAGGACGGTCTGTTTGGGACACGCCGACGTGATGCCGCCGAGGTGGGGGGGGGGGGGGGCTGGCTGGCGTGGGTGGGAATGAGCCACGACGGGATCGTGCCGCCCGCTGCTTGGCCGGGGGCTCGGTCACGTCTCTCGCCGGTCCCACGGGTGTGGTGACGGTATGTCATCAAGGAGCGTGACTTAGATGATGCGCTCCCAGTGGGTTCCATGGGGAGGGGTGGCCGTCAACCACAGAGTGAAAGAAGACGATCTCGACGTAGCGGATGCAGTGCCCCCTGCGATCCTGCGGAGGGAGACGGCAGTCGACCCCGAGGTCACGCTGGTGTTCCATGATCATGTGGTCGACGGCCGCCGCCCTCCACAGGACCGCAGGGGAGACTGCATCAGCTACGTCAAGCACAACCGCGCCAACACCATCTCAGGCCCTCAGGTATCTGAGGACACCCTTTGTGGAGTAGCCCAGCACCATCCGCCGGTTGTGGAAAGACAGTCTTCAAGAACCGGAAGATGCATGTCACCCCCAGCAGCCCCTGACAGCAAAAATACCTAAAAATACTTATTACAGATATTTAGACAGCAAGCACAGATCACCAAAACAACACAGCATATTGTCCTATGACAATGGACTATTCTCCCAAAACAGAATGTCCTTGTTCATAAAACAGCACCGTAACTACAGCTGCAGAAACGCAGTATCGCCCTGGCACTCATGCCAGCTCTTTGCACTTTATTCCATTCATGCCTTTTCTTTTCATTCATTCGTTTCTTTTATCCTCCTTTCCCACTCCTCTGGCTCCCCCCTTTCTCACTGCCACAGGATTCGCTCTCTTTATAACTTTCTACATTGCTAATGCGAATGAATGTACTGTTCACTGTTCACACCTGCCACAAATGGCTGTGCTGTTTCTTTAACATTCCCTGCAGATGCTGACAGTGGCTAAGGTTACCCGCAATGAGTCTGTTGATTTCTTTGCACTCTAAATATGGCTTTTTACACTTATTTTGGGCATATAATGAGAAGACCCAGTTCACTTGGGAAAATACAACATAATAAGGATTCATCTGCAGCGCTTTCTGCCTACTGAGTCCCCGCAAAATTGACAGTCTTGAGCTGTTTCCTGCCCTTCCTGGATCCTCCAGGTGCTCTGGGGATCCTCTCATCAATGCCAGCAGCGGGTAAAGGGGCAGGATCGGTGAGCGAAGGCGGGAGAGAGTGAGGACGGAGCGAGGAGCTGCCTGGCGCGACGTGTCGCCAAACACCAAACGTGGGCCAGGAGAAAGGGAGCGAGACAAAGAGAGTGGGCGTGGCTTACTCCAGTCTTACGAGATTAAACCACTAAGCGGGCTAGGAGACCACCATTGGGAAGAGAATAAAACTATATTAATTACAGCAGTAGAAATCCATCCATCCATCCATCCATCCATCGCAAGCGGATCGATGGCTAGAGCCCCTGGGGCCAGGGCTGCTGCAGAGTTGTGAGGAAGCAGCCGTCTACCGCCACATTGACTGGAACATGGCGCTCAACGAGAGGCTGGGCGTCGAGAAGGGCGATGAACCAATGAAAAGGCAGACAGCCTGGGCAGGGCACTGCCTGTAAACACCACGCTCGGGGGCACTGATCCTAACCGGCCGGCTTGTTAACTCCATGGCACTTCCAAATAGGACAAAAGGACAACAATCAGTCACACGCTCTCTCTAAGTGGCCTTATTCTCCCTCCCACAGCCAAGCTGGCTCTACCATTCCACTCCTGGGCCAATGTGAGCCAGCTGTACTCCATTCGCAAAACGGGAAGCGAATGGGAACCTCTCTTCTCCCCTGCCCTGAGAATGGTAGCGACGAGCAGACCCCTCCCCCGTGCCGGCTAGGGACAGGCCAAAGGGGTGGGGCCATGATGAGGCCACGTGTCCATATCTGAAGCGCAGACACCTTTTTGCTTGGCGACGAGCGAAAACAAGTAAGGACCCACCGCCATCCGTTACGAGCTGGGAATCCCTGGAACGTCCGGCAGGTCCTGGAAATCGCGTCCAACTGGGGCAACGGCAGGGGGGGCCGGAGACAGCGGGCTTCCGACGGGGAGCGACAGACAGCACATTCACACCCTCGCCTAGTGCCCCGGTGCTTGCCTGGCATGGTAGGGGCACAGATATCCGGGACGGTGCGGGCAGACATTTGGCGACCTTCTGTCAACTCGGGATCAGACATCTGAGGGGAGGGGGCATTTAAACATAGCCCACCAGACAGCGGAAGCAGGCCGGGTTTTCCCGTGATAACAGCTGGAACCCATTTGATGGGGAGACTCGGGCAACAAGAATTGTCATTCATCACTGCTCATTACATACACTAATTAACCTAGCCAATGGCTAATGAGCTCAGACAAAAGGACGCTACAGGTGTCCCAGCGTTAAAGCACACTGAGAGCAGCCACCTCCGCTAACCGCTACCTGCTTATCGCCCACTATTATTTATTTAAGTTCAGCATTTTCCAAGAAATCAAACTTTCTGGCTGAGAGCAGAGATATCTGGTTCAGACAAACCGCACAGGGACACGGCGGCGCCTTGCGGGCGGAATCGTCCCGGAAATGCGGGCCCGGTGATTAAGCACTGAGCAGCACCTCCGTCCTTAATGGGGCGTATTTATTAAGCGATCAGTCAGATTTGATTTTTTTTTTCTTTCTTCGTGTTTTCACAAGTAAGTTGTCAAAAAGCACTTCACAGTGATTTACAGTCATTTTTATACAAAGGATTAAAAGCAGAAGCAAAATAATAGCCATTAAAGGAGATGTAGTGCTACAGAAACCAGAATCCATAAAACAGCAAATGGCAAATAGCAAAATTAATAATGTGTAAAAAAGGATAGGTTCATGCACAGGAGGATGACGGTGAGAATGACATGTTAGACATGTCAGACATGTTAAGAAACTGCGTAGTAATAATAATACACAACCTCCAAGGTCTGCTACAGCTGCCAACGTCACCCTCACTGGGGAGCACAAATTCACAGAAGATCCGAACCCGGAACCTCCATCTCTGTCCTACTCTCTGTCATGTCACTGCGTCTCCTACCTGTCATGTTACACACGTACGATAAGGGTCAAGTCATAGATCGGATAGAGTCACAAACACAGAGCATTCTCGACCGTGGGGGGTCGCGTCTGCTGGAGCGAAAAACCACAGCAGTCTCACTCCGCTTGAGTGTGTGCACGTGCGGGAGCTTCTGCAGGAGGTGATGTCACCCTGGGCCATATAGATTAGAGCTTGATTGGTTTCTTATGCCTGGAAATGGCCGCCTCCGACCGGAGAGCCAATCACACCTCATAGAGCTGCTGGGGTTTTCCAAACAGACCACTCCACTTACAGCTGCATGTCAATTTTGCTCTGGAGGAAAACAAGACTTAAACTAAAAGGGATCACTCCTTTGGGGCTCTTCTATTATGCTGTTTTTAAAGCTTTTCTGAGGCTGCATATGGATCTCATGGTCAATAATCATCATCCCCAGCGAGAAGGAATCAGGGCATGTAAGAAGGGCACTGAGGTGCCTTCTGAATTCTGCTTCAGGCTCAAGCTCAGTGTATCCCGGTCTGATCCAATCTGACCCACAGACAGTCCTCATTTTCGCTTCCCCTCCAGCTCTCAGTAGGGAACTGGGAGGGAGAAAAAATGTGGACTGTCTGGTAGGGGGTTCAGTGGGAGCAAAAACATGCTGGGAAACATTACTCTATCTACATCAGTGGCCATATAACTGGTAGTATGGACAGTAATGCAGGGGATCGATGAGATTAGCATTGACTTTCTCCCACCGTCTTTCTCTGCCTCTTCCTGCCTTTATCTCTTCAGCTATTTTCAAAGCAGCGACACATCCTAAACGAGAATGTAAGGCCTAATCTTAATCTCCACCTTTAAACGTGATACTCTACCAAAGATTCATGATAAACCTGGAGAAGAAAAGAGGAAATCAACTGAAAAATCTCAGGCTTTTAATATTATTAAATCAAACATCAGAATCTAAAAAAGTCTTCATAGTCATTCAGTAAAAACCAGAACATAAATGTTGATGTGAGGGTGTGTTTTTTAAGAGCTAATACCTTGCTTGAGGTGCACGATACGTAATTTCCTAAATGATCTTAATGTTATTTGTGGGTGGAGTTCCCCTTTAAATACAGAGTGTCTGCTGGGGATTTTCAAATCTAGGCTACAGACCTCACTGCGCACGGAAGCGGAGCCAGATCGCAGCGTCCCTTGTCGATGATCGATTTTCCGGGACAAAAATGCTGAATACGCATTTTTTGTTTATTCTGTCATACATTTTGCCACAGTGACACAATTAAAATGCCTCCAGGTTCACAAAATCTTTTTAGGAAGCTCAGAGCGGTATCTATGCCATCTACCAGCAAACCCACTTCATGCTGCACGGTAAATTAAGTTTCCGTAACAACTTCATCATGTTCCCCTTATTCTTTCAAAAGCCCTGGGTTACTAATAGCCACAAATTCTGCAATGGCCAACGCACCGCAAAAAATCGTCCTTTGTTTGTTAAAATGGACAGCAGACCTGAGCCAGCATTAGAATAAGAAGTTAGCGGCTAAATATTTGAACTTTAACAGGTACGATTGAATTTGGACCCAAATGTGCAATTTTATAGGTTTACATCGGAACGCTGAGAAATTTGAGGACAGCACCCCCCAGCTGGCTCTGATGCCGTGCGCGTTCCCTTTTAGCTCCCAAATCCCGCACCCCCGCCGCATTCATGCTGGAATCCATGTGCCGGAAATGAGCACAAAAGCAACTCCTTTCTGGAAGTCACACACGGTCAGTTTTACCGAGGGACCGGTACCAGAACCATAAAGGATCCGTGCAGGTCTGCCTGCATGTAACTACCAGCACTGTACTCAAGTCACATACCTACACAGGCTGTCAGTGAGCCTTTACTGCAATGTGCAAGTGAACCTTCCACGGAAAGTCTAGATGCTTGAAATAAATGTTGCTCTTTGCAGTTTTCAGACAGGCTATTCAGCAGTAAACACAACATCGTGCATGCACGACATGAATGTGATATTGTACGGGCCTGAGGCAGTGCTATGATGCTGTACTGACAGCGTGATTCATGTCTTATGATTAGCACCCGGGAGCGCCATAAAGCCGTCAGTAAACCTTTTTGTGTGAAATAAGATGATATCGAGTACCTCTTACGGAGACCTGAGCCGTGTATTTGTTTAGGCTCTCATTCCAGGAGCACAGCGCGTGTAGGGACTTTTGTGTATTGTAATACCGCGGAAGTAAGGAAGGAAGAGTTTACATTGAGCTGAAAGGGAATAGAGATGAAGGGAAAAGCGGAGACATGCATGCCCACGCCACCGGAAGATAAGGGTTTAAGTGTTAATGCCACTGGGTGGTGTTTGGGGCACTTTGCAGACCCATTAACCCAGCAATACCCACCGGGCCAGACACGTAACTAAACAAAGACTACACAAATGTATTGGAGGGTTATAATGACTTTGAAACGCAGCGCATCTAAAATGTGAGCAGGGCGGGCGGCGTATAGACACGCCGGCGGACAGTCGCCCTCACACGTGACCAGCTTCACAAGCACGAGCTCGTGTGTGACATGGCACGCATGTGTGCGGGCACGAGGCTGTGTGTGACATGCATCCCGCCCGCCTTGTTTACATTTTCATTCATGGAAGCGCATACGTCCAAAAAGAAGTATAGCCTCAGAAAAGTCAGAGCCAAACCACTGCGGGTGCACGTTAACCCACTCCAAGTGAGATGTCAGATCGACAGGGAGTAAAAACAATAGCTCATATGACCCTAACTACAAGCCTATCACAATACAAGTTATAAATAATACATGCATAAACCTTGACTCGCGATTGCCTTATCGTAACAAATTAAAAAGCAAATTATTGTTTCCGGTATGTGCCGGCTTCTTCTACACATCCAGAATGGATAACCTTAGATGCTCAAGGCACTCGCGCTGACCCAGTAGACTTCGCATGAATGTCACCGTGTAAGCTCAGTGACAACAAAGAGGAACCATTACTTACCTTTCCTAGGACTCAGCATCTAAGCAGTCCCACTGTCCATAATGCGCTTCATTAATTCAGCGTCCGAACCGTACCGTTGAATATAATTGCCTCATATCTATCAGCAATACCCGCTCACCATCCTGTAGCGCCGTCAATGATCCGTTTGGCACAATGCACCTGATCGCCACCACAAGCTCAGCGCTTGAAACAAAGGCAACCACAATTCGTATGCAGGAACTTATGTTCTATTAACCATTAATATGAAAAAGACAAGGCATCGGATCTTAAAAATTAACGAATATGGCTACTCGTTGCATTTTTAATGTTTGTTTTAAAACTGCAATATTCTTGATCACAGACTCCGCCTCGCCTCAGATTCCTAATCCAGGGGTTGTCCGTTTAGTTTGACTTGGACCAATCGCCCAAAGCGCGGAAACCTCGTTCATATGGAGCGTACCATCCTCCGGAAGAGCGCGTGCTGTGGAGAGGGATGGGGGTAAAATCCGGGAAAAAGGAGGACAGGCGCGAGTCTATGCCGGGATCATTCGCACACACACACACACACGCGTGCGGAATATAACACAGCGGCGAGTTTGCTTGTACACAGCCTACATTTAGTAAACGGTCATGAACAGAAATTGAAGACCTTCTGAGCAATTTATAGTAGAAAGCTGTTTCTGAGTTCGGGCATTGAACTGAAAGAATTGCTCGTCTTTGCAACTAGTCGTAGCACCGTATATGGTTATTGTGTTGAGTTGACGATGGGTTCATATCTATTCTTGAGCCGCAAACACAATGCGCGATTAAGTTATGGAAATGTTCGAAGTGTCCTGTTTTTCTGATGTTCCCTTAATATCATTCCACCACTATAATTTTGAATAATAATGTATAATCAAAAAAACCAAAAACATGGCAGGTAGTATTGGATTAGTGGTGCCAAGGTCATGGGTTCAAGGCTGGACTGTGTGTTTGCAGTGTCCACATATTACACTTTCATAAAATTATTTATTCTAAAACAACATTTTTCAATGTTTTTCAACAAGTCTGCCACCTTATCATGTCTCCAAAGAAGTTCCAGTGCAAGTGTGTAAAGTTGTGTAATGAATATTTACATAGCCTAGGGTAGAGTGAAGGACAATCCCAAACACAACCAAGACAAATAACAGCTATCTAATGTCTGTTAGAGTGTGCATCTCCATCACTGAGGCCCATGGAATACGTGTTTAAATGTATCGCCAAAGATCCCATACATTACATATGCAGCAAGTACTAATGCCATAAAATATGATTCACCTCTATTGTAATGCAGTGCGATTTAACATGATTTGATTAAACAAAAGGTGATGTGACACAATACAATGTGATGCAGAAGAATATGATGCTATGCAAGTCAATGTGTTATAGAAACAGTTTACTGTCAGGTAGTCAGTCTAAATATAAAATTATTGGTTAGATCTTATTCACATTCAGTCTATTATTCACATTTCTAAATAATAAAGGCATAGGGTCTCTACTAATAATAACATATTAACAAATTGAATTTTACCAATGCAAAGATGTCGTATCTGGTGTGCACTTTTATAATCGGGTCAATCACGTTGTGAACTTTTATGCACCAATGCAAATCAGTAAATCTTACCATCCCTAGCAAAGCTTCTCTTGTTTACCTCTTCAGATATCAAGTGTGTCCCATCGGTTCCAAGAAATCCCTGTGCACTTGGGTTCTTCACATAAACTCTCGCACTTTGTGTCTTACATCATCATACGTCACCAAAGTGTGTGGCATCTCAGTACGCTTGCCCTTAAGCGTGTTGAATGGGACAAAGTCACAGTCTCCATTTTCTGATGCCGCTGTGCTCTGCATGAGCTTCATTACGGGCCTTGGGAGGAATGTTGCAGTCGCAGCAATCTTAAGCAAGTTCTGAGTGCATCCACGCTGCTGCTAAATCATGGCTTTTCTGGCAAACCCCAGAGAGTTCTGCTCCACCATTGCCCTGATGGCAGCTCGTCTGTCTACCAGGCGCTTGCTGCAGACACACCCAGCTCTTACACTGCTATTGTAATGGTGATCCTGCTGTTTCTGTAACAAAAGCACATCGATAATAATAAGAATAGGTGGGAGTAGCAAAGATGCAAACCCATTGTGGACTGACAGGGAATCACAATCCCAGGATAGTGTCAGTGCAAGTAAGTAAGACTGGACTCAAACCCATTGTGGACTGACAGGGAATCACAATCCCAGGATAGTGTCAGTGCAAGTAAGTAAAACTGGACTCAGTCTCATAAGAGCAGTTTGTTCAGTCATCAGTGGTGACGGACCCAGGCGTTATTCCCCTAGATCACCGTTGTAGGAAGAATAGGGCGTAAACCCCAGGATTAGTAAACAATGGCATTGATAAAGGGAATGGCATGGTGACACAGTGCTTAGCACCAGAGTTCAAGTCTCCACCATAACTCCACATGTGTAGAGTCTGCATGTTCTCCCCATGTCATTATGTGATTTCCTCCAGGTACTCCAGCACCCCCCCACCCCCACCTCAGTCCAAAAACATGCTGAGGCTAATTGGAGCTGCCAAATTACTAAAGTTGTGTATGAGTGTGAACGTCCCCTGTAATGGGTTGCCCCCCCATCCTGGGTTGTTCCCTGCCCCAGGAAAGGCTCTGGACCCCCCCCCTGCAACCCTGAATACAGAAAATGGATGGATGGATAAAATGTAAATAATAAGGGGGGGGGGGTGGTATAGAGGGGCTCTTTACTTGGCTTGTAAGGGGAATTCAAGGATGCAAACCCAAGGGAGCCTCTGACGCAGGCTGTGAAGCTGATCAAAGCAAAGCACCTCATTGTTGATTCTCAGCCACAACACCTCTAATGGCTGCCAGACACGCCCTGATCTAGCAGATCTGAACAGACAGACACCTCTGCAGGCATCAGTGCGCTTCATTTCGTGATGGATGCCAGGCCACAATACACATTAACCCAGTGGAAAATTAGAGACGCCGGTCTGCTTGCAAAACACATTATGGACCAATGGAACAGGCATTATTTACTCGACACTAGCTTTCGAGGAGTACAACTGTATTGCTTCGAATTATTTGTGAAAAAACAATCAAAATAGTAGTCATTTGATAACTTATTTCTAGTACTTATAAAACTACTGTTACAGTAGTATCTTAAATAAGTCCAGATTAAACTTTTGAATATACAAGAAAATGAATTTCCAGTTATATTGAGTGTTTTCTGGCGGATCCAAATATCTATCTACAGAAATACAAACAGACTCCTGTCTATGATGTATATTAGAATGGCCCATTAAGAATTTCTTTTTTTATTGTAGAACAGTAGTTTTGTCCTCATATCTCATCAGTAGTGTTAATATACTTTGGACGGCTGAGGTTTTGTTTACCACAATAATCTACAAAGAGCCAACAAAAACAGTGTTTTCAAGGTTCAAATAATGAGCCGTAGATGCTACATTTTCAAGCATAGTACTGAGGTAGCAACCCTGTGGCAGTAAGATAACGGTGTGAGGGAATAAGCGTGTGCCCTTCCGTCAGCCAGGGTTCCCAGATACCTCGCTATCCTCGCTAAGCAGTTTTGTGCATTGAGCCTTTGAACTATCTTCAATGAGCGCAAACGGCACGAGTCTCTTCTCGTATCACCACTAGCTATGAACTTTTAAACCCACCGTCATTCCCCAAAAGTGACAGGAATGTCACAGTGAAAGTTTATTATTGTAACGACGGCTTGCCAGATCTCCGGGTTCAATATTCTTATATAATTACATACATTCCTCTGTGACTGCGGTGAGCCTGGAAGCCATCACAGGAAAACTTTATATGGAGTGCCCAGGCAGACACGCACATGCATGAACACCAGCTATGGGCAATTTAGGGACACTATTCAGCTGATCACATGTTTCTGGGCTTTGAGAAAAAATCCCCCACAAACACTGAAGGAACACACATGCTCTTCATTAGAGATTTAGACTCTTTATGCTGTTGAGGATCAGATAGGTGGACATTCTTCATTACTCATAAGAACAGAGCCACAAACACAAGTGAAATACATAATTTATAATTATCTTTGTTGTTTTTGTAAGGTATTAACATTCTGAAAAGTGCAAGTTTTCCCACACAGTTTCTTGAGCATATAAAAATCCTTCCTCGTGGTGTCGCTATCAAAGATGCCCATTTCTCATAAATTACCGTGCCAAAAATCCTTATAAAACAACGAAAAATTCAATTTCTATTCTATTCATGTATATTATTTATGTAAACAGGTTTCTTGGTTACAATTCAAATAATGACAAACATTATTTGAAAATTCTTTAACAAGAATCGAGATGTTTCATTTTATATTCAAAAAATCATTTAACAAGGCTTCTGCTCTGTTAATCAGACCCCTTACAGGACGGGTCCCTAATGCCGGCGCTCAGACACACACACACCACAGCCCACTCAACCACTTTACACAGCAGCACGCTGAATAGGCCTTGCAGTCTCTGTAATTACAACCTGTTCGGGCTTACAAAGACGACGGGGGAGGGAGGGAGTGTTCCAGGATGACAGTTCGAGTCTTAAAAGCTTCATGACAAGTTCCTTAGTTCCCCTCCTAGTTTAAAATGCACACAGTGTGGCAAAAATTCTCCAGCTGCTATTCACAGAGAAGAAAAATTTGACTTGTTTCGATACTAACCAAGTTTATCAGTCATTCACCGTGGTATTTTCAGCCCCTTATCAGCAAGTAGTGTTTCTGTCAGCCCGGTGTCATAGTATGAGCCACTCTGCAGAAGTCGCTCCAATTTAAGACTCCTCTTCTGAAAAACCCACCCCCTGGTGATGAGCCAGGGGGGCAAAATTTGGTTGACAGTGTGCCACAGCACTATCCACCCAACATAGAATGTGCATATTCAATTTCTTTCTTTCCTTTTTTCCCCTGTTCTGTTTCTCCCTCTACTTATGTTGTATGTATCATAACACAGCCCTATAAAGTGCTTTGGGACAACTTTGTTGTGAAAGGCGCTATATAAAATAAATTGGATTGAATATATTAGCATGCAAAAAAAATAAAAAGTAAAAGATCCCAGCATATATGGGAGATCTGTGTACGACTCACACAGCATCCAAGAACATGCAAAAATGTTAGGGGAGGAAAAATGTTCTACATATCAGTGCATCCAGTTAACAGGGAGCTATACAGGCATGGAGAGAGCAGAGCATAGAAACGTTATTAATTCCCTGTGGGGAGATTCTCTTTTCGCTTTGCCCCACGTTGTTCTCCATGAGACACAATTGCAGTTGAGTGCCAGTTTGGGGATGGTGCAGAAGTGGCAATAACCATGCGGTCAGAGTGTGGTACCACATCTCCATCCCAGTCCAGAACATTAACCGCAGCTCACTCCCTCACAGGTCATAGCATTTTGGCTTTCTCCTGTCCTGCAGGAAGGCGTCAGCATCAACGTGGGAACATGGCAAACACAGGCGTGACAACCCTGCATAATCTCAAATAATAATCACCACAACAATGGTACTTCAATCTACTTCAATTGAAAGCAGATTAAATTCATTCGCCCCCAGTCCAAAAACATGTTGAGTAACCAAATTGCCCACAGGTGTGCATGTGTGATTGGCGTGTGTGCCCTACCATGGGTTGCCACCCCATTCTGGGTTGTTCCCAGCCTGTAACCTCCAGGATAGGCTCCAGACCCCCTGCAACCCTAAATAGGATAAATGGATGGATGGATTGAAAGTATAAGTCTGCTCTAGAGAACACACACACTGGGAGAATGATAATAGATACTATATTGATCCCCATGGGGAAATCGCATTTACACCTCCCCCAACTTGCTTTTTTTGTAGATTTAGCTGCCTGTGAAGGGCAGCCACTTGTTGGGGTACCCAGGGAGCTGTGGGTTAAAGACTTTGCTCAGGGACCCACAGACCTGCCAAGGCTGGGCTCAAACTGCTGACATTCTGATTACAGGCACTCAGGCTTAGAGCTTAGGTGCAGCCCTAAATTAACACACCTGATACAGATAATCAGGCTCTTCGGTAATATCTCAGTATTAGAGCCACCTTAGCTTCAACATAGCTGACTCTAATACTGAGACGCTACTTTAGGGCCTGATTATCTGTATCAGGTGTGTTAAATAAGGGCTGAGGCTAAGCTCCAGGAACACGGTGAGACAGGAAGACTTAGGTGCTGACTGACACCTCAGTAAACCCACCCACCATGGGGCTTAAACCCTCATTTCTCCCATCTATACCCTTCCACTTAACAGGCGCTGTCTGCTTGCTAATTTATCCTCTGGAGACATCTATGGCGGGTGGCATTTGGCTAAGAGGTTTAAGCTCCCAGGTCTATGATCGGAAGGTCACTGATTCAAGTCCCACCGTCACATCTCTGTTGGGGCCTCGAGCAAGACCCCTAATCCCCAGAAACGCGTGCATCTTTTTGTGTGTGTGAATCTCAAAGGAGAACATTATGGGATGTGAAAACAACCATTCCAGCATACTTGTACAAACAGAAAATAAAGCATAATTTCAATTTAGTTTCAGGCCATGTGAGGGGGAGTGGTGGTATCATTCAATAATTAAATACTGATGGATGTTAGGTCATGGCTGGGCTAGGCAGCAGCTCAAAGCTCCCCATTCAGGATGCTATGTTCATTCTAAAGCACCGGAGGCTAAAACAGCAGTTTTAGTGGCATGAAAACATCAAACCTAAAAAGATATTGGATGACGAAGGGTTATTCTGTGGACAGACCACAAGATAAAAGGCTCTCTAGAGAAATATCTAGCACAAATTCCTTAATAATTAGTCAGCCCTCACCAGCTGGGCTCATTCACAGCCAGCACGCCTGTCGCTACCCTAGAAGCCCATGCAGAGTAGGTCCTATTTATAGCAGGATAGTAGATCTGCTGATACAGTCCATTTTGGTGGCACTGCAGAGAACTGCAGTCATTCATAAGAGGAAGATTCAGGTTGTTGTGTAAGGAACTTAACAGCAGGTACAAATGTAGACCATTTCAGGTTATAACATCACAGCCATGGCCTGCAGAGCTGTGCAGGTACAACACCCCCTGCAGGACTGGAGGGTGTACTTGCGTATGACAATATAACCACGTGAACACTTTCTCCAGAATTTTTTTAAATATGAAGATGAAAGATCTCTCTCTCAGAATCATAATGCGGTGCTATAACGTAATTATTTGAACTAATTACTTGGCTCCCATAAGTCCAGGGCTGCTGATTAAACGCCCGACTGGCTGATTAATCTCTATTAGAGAAAGCAGCGCTCGACATGGGACAAACGAGCCAAATCAAATTAAAAGTAACACATCTGACTACTTAATTGCAAACACCAGTGACCGAATTTCTATCCCGTAACTTAGGCGTGCATCGTATACTTGGTTAACTGCCCATGAAACCTCATTAGTTAAGGGAACCTAACTACGAGACAACGTCCTTTTCCTGAATCAGAAGCGGGAACCTAAATATTAAGATTTTAATGAATAAAAATAGTAAAACCACAGGATGGTTCCGGTTCCGTGTCGCCAAATACCAGCGAAATTCGCGCATCCCAAAACAGATACCACAGAATTACCATGAAGATGGCGAAATCTTTTCCGTTTGCATTAGTGCTATGATTTCGCTACCGTAAATACGTTGTCATGCTATGTTTATGAAATAATGATAGTCACTGTTTAAGGATTATTCCCAGCAATTATCAAATGCCTCACCTTATGAGAGACGCACGAACGCATGCATACTAAACGTTACTTAGAGGCGCTCGCATAAATAACTATGTACTACATGATCCGGTGCAGCGCACAATACAAAGAGAACATGGCTCGCCACTCCGATTACGTTCTCTTTCACAAGGTGGGTCGGGAAAGCTTATTAATATTCACAAGAGATACGCTATCTGATTGGCCAGTGAATGCTTTCGACTGGGTTAATTGGCCAATCGGGTAGCTTTATAGGAATATTAAGGTGGCACAGGCGGATTGGAGCATGTCTACTGGCCAATCAAATAGCTTCTATCATGAATATAAATGAGTTTAAATCGTTCCCGGTTGGGTTCAGCTATATCTGTTTGCAGTTTGCAAGAAGGCTGTTTTGTTGACTGTATTCTAGCACTGCACTTCACACCTGCACTTAATGTGTCCTATTCCTTTTAAAATTCACTTGATATCATCCTCCGTTTCATGAGAAACTGTTACACAAGTTAATGGTCATCTCTGGCATTGTAGAATTCCTTCCGCCTTCTACCTGGCTGGTTTTTGGTCATTCCCAGTGTCTCCAGCTTCACCTTATTTTGGTGTACTGCTGTCTTAGAAATTCTGAACCTGGAACCAACCTGCTGCTCAGCGTATCCTTCTGCCCACAGAACCACGATTAAGCCAGGATTTAAAATGCAGGTTTGTTTAAAAATATAGAGTGGTCTCAATTTTTTTTCCATGGCTTAGGCTATAGCAGTGTTTCTTAAAGTGTGGGGCGCTCCCCTCTTGTGGGGAACAGAGACGTATTTTTTTCATTTGTGTTATTAAATCTATTAATTCGTTTATTTAATTACCATACACCCAAAACAAAACAAAGACACATTTAAACGTAATCCTAAATTAAAACAACATCAGCGA
>JABFEB020000035.1:19842750-19857024 GCA_019775895.2 Stomatorhinus ivindoensis | reverse complement strand
GGTGTGACATGGATGTATGTCTTAAATGCATTTAAAATAATGGGGGGTGGGGTGAGTGACCAAATACCCCCCCCCCCCCCTTCCCTCTATGTGGTGCGGTGTGCTGTCTAATGTGTAATTAAAAGAGGTGGGGACCGATCCTTGCAGGTAGGTGGCCAATAAGGGCAGTGTTATGGGGTGACCTCACCATGTCATGGAAGTAGGGGCTAGAATTACAACGAGGCGTTTCAGGCAGTTTAGAGAAGAGTGGTTTCTGTGATGAGAGTTACTCCCTATATAACACAATTAAGGAAAGGGGTAAACCAGAAACGCATAAGAGGTTCCCTTGAAGTTACTCTGTTCCTCTTCCTTGTAAAGTGATCAGTGTGTCCCATCAGTCCCAGAAGCTCTTTGCTGACTCTCTGTGGTCCTTCTCTGAGAGGCTTCCTGTTTTAGACAGGCCATGTAACACGGCAGCACAAAGTGGCACACGCCATCTCACCATCTCACTAGGCCAAACGCATATTAGGCAGCTGAGGATGTTGACTAGAGTCCCCTGTGATGTTTCTGGATCATTTCCCTGGTTTTTTGAGCCAAGGTTGAGGTTGATTTGGACCTTTGTGCTATGGCTACTTCTATTGCGGCAACATAGCGCTAAAGATAGCTATGCACAGAGCATACTCACTTCATTTTTCATTTTTAATACATTTGGTTACATGCGCCCCTTGACTTCACCCTTCCTGTATATGACAGGGGCATTCGTATGGGAAATTTCAGAGGTATATAGTTGAGGTCCAGCAAGTAAAAAAAATCCAGACCAAGATTTTCCTTCAACCAACCAGTTGAGTACTTTGTAAATGTGCCTCTTTATACTCAATTTGATGGTTGAAGCAAAATCGTGGTCTGGATTTTTTTTACTTGCTGGACCTCAACTATACACCTCTCGGGAATTCATAAAAGCAGTGAAACTATCAACAGTCAAGCAAAAACAAATTCCACTGCTTAGGGGTAGGCCTAGGCTAACGCTGACCTTTGACCCTTGTTCAGGATCAAAAACCTCCACCACCCAGATTAAAGAAGCACAGCTGTATTTCCCATACCTCTGTTCTATAATGACAACGGATGTTTCTTATCCTATTGTGTTACAGCTCCTGCAGAAGTTCTGTATCGAGGTCTCCCCCCTGACTAACGAGGTCCTCGCCGTAACCCATGGATTGCTCACTCCAGGAGCTCCTGTCAATGTCAAGTTTGTGGATCGGCAATAGGCCCCGAGTCTGTGCACGGAGAGCTGAATTTCCGCTCTGCTAACTTCACCTTCACCAATGTGCATTAGCTACTGTGATTTAACTTCATCTATCTATACCCCTCTGAACTTAACTTGAATCACCATGGAAAGGTTTTTGTAGATCCCCTTTTCAATAAAACATCCAGCCTATTAATCAGTCACTCTAAGCTGGTCTATTGACTGTTTCACTAATATGGTTAAATTTACCACTGTTCTATTCATTTTTGAGGGGCATGGGTGAATTACCAAACCGTTACATGAAACATACTTCTTATGAACTTTTTGTTTTCTCGACAGCAGTGATTAGAGGGTCACAGGGTTTTCATGCCATTTGTGCAAATGCAGAGTTTGGTTTGAAGGACCAAAGTTGACAGCAACTGTACTACGGGACAGGGGCTCAGCAGTAATACTGATTGGAGCCGTTTCCCCATAGACACCATGTAACAAGGGAGCTTGCAGTCAGTCATGGCCTAATCTGGCATATGGGCAGGCTGGGCGTGTGCGCAGGGACCCTGTCAAGGGGTGTCAAGGCGCCTTTGAATATGCCTGATAAAAGATTCTAATTGGAGGAAGAGTGCAGTTATCCACCTACTAAATATTGACAGACACTCACTAACAATTGTGCATATAGCTGCTGCTAGTAGCAGGCTAATGGGGTGATTTGGGGGAGTGATTGGGGGGGGGGGTGATGGTGCTGGTGCCCAGACGCCTGTATTGATCTTAGTCCAGCTATGTAGTCTGTAAGTGTGAGGAAATTAAACTAAATATTTTTTGGGTTATTTTGGGTAGATTTTTTTAATGAATCATAAATTTATTGATAGATCATACATCATTTATAATCATACATTTGTAAAATGTTTTATACAAATTTTAAAATATTTGTACAGGTGAATGTCACTCTCCAATGCATACAGTAATAGGGTTAGGCAGCTTTTCTCAGAATGAGCTTCATGCAGCCAGGTACAGTAAACATTCTGACAATAGTGAGGACAGTTCTGATCTGGCACGACAATGTGGTGGTTTGCATTGAAAAATGTTTAATAAAGACTTTTAATGAAATCTTAGAAGGATCTTAGTTTCATTTTTGCAAAATACAGAAAGAAGCTTACATAGGCCTTGTTGAAGGCACACTTGAATATTAAAAATATGTTGAAAAATAAATTAATTTGTAATACAAATTACTTTTTAACATTAAGTACGTGTTGTTTTAGATGTAGTATTCCTTTTTTTTTATAACACCTTTCACAACAGGACAAGGGTGCATGGCAGTGTTCCCCAACCCAGTCTTCAGGAAGCCCCGGACAGTCCAAGGTTTTCTGCCAGGAGCTCAAGGGAGCAAAAAATGTGGACTGTCTGAGGGTCACTGAGGACCAGGTTGGGCAACAGAAAAGATGAACCAAAAACTCCCAAGTAGGGAGAAGAATACTGCCGGAAGTTGAGTGGCTGCCTAATGATGCTAACATTATACAAAACAGAGAGAAATAAGCCTGCAAGGTGTAAACTATGGTCATGGTCACAGTCCAGTCATGCTTTCTGAGCAGGTCTGTGTCAGCTGGCAGACTGAAGGTTGCACTTATGATGTTATAGTTTATAAGCCGCATCTATAATGTCACGCTTCCATGGGACTGAACCAGCACTCCCACCCCATTCAGACCTGTGGGGAGGAAAGCAAAGGACATGGGAGGTCCGAATGATCCTGTCTGTGCTCTTCCATCTGGACAAAAGAACCATGGTTTTCTCCGCATTTAGCGACAAAAAGTATTCACTCAAGTCTTTTGTCAATAAAGTGAACAATATTGCAATGTTGTGCACTAAAGTATTCCAGAGTAATCCTGTGTGCAGTGAAGCGTATATCTTAAATACTTTCCACGTGCTACCTTCCGGGGAAAAATATTTTTCTCTAAATTTATTATAAGCCTATATATAAAGGGATAGAAAAACACTCGAAAATGGGCTGGAGTTTGAATATGTATGTTTGGTGTTGAGCTCCATCAGAATAGTTGAAATGGAACCTGCTCATCCTGTAACTAGAACTCCTGTAACATGTAAACACAGTAATGTGCTGCAGCATTGGATTGTTTCAGGCTAAAATGCCAACTAAAAGTTTCATTCTCAAATCTCACTTTCAATCATACAGTATATAGGTGGAAAACTATAGCAATAAAGATTCAGCATTAGACTCTAAACCCAAGTCTGTGTTTATCCAGTGGGTCATAAACTAAGCAATACTCTTCTATTTCAGTTTCTTTGAGATGGGTTTGAAGAAAACCCACCTCTTGGTGAAGCAGCTTCATGTCACACTGAAAAATTGAGAAAAATCCAATCTTTCATTAACATAAATTTATTCAAAGAAAAATAGGTTCAAGGTTCAAGGTTGCTTTATTGTCATTTCAACAATAAACATGGTACAGTACACAGTGAAATGAGATAACGTTCCCCAGGACCATGGTGCTACATGAAAGGACTGGGACAGTACTAGTAAATAAATCCTTCATCAAGAAGTAATATTTTTTAACAAAAACACATGCGCCACGATTATACGAAATCATAGTGAACACAATGTAACTGAAGCATGTTTCCCCTGTAAATTGTATATCTTTGAGTTGATTGGAGTGAATAGGAACTTTCAAGCTGTAATCCATGACTTCTTGATCAACTGGGCTACAAATATGAGGTGACACAGAGGCCAAATTCCCTTAGTCATCCATCAACATGGGTTCTTACATACATCCGTGGTGCAACTCATCAGTGATGTATCCTGGGGTCATTGGGTGTTTCGGGTCTGACAACATCATACAACCCAGCCAGGGTTGATCAGGCCCTGGCTTGTGTCTGAGCAGCCTGTATGGTCCACAGATCACCCTGCTTATCCACAGCCACCCTGACGCCGTTTCGACAGCATATATGATGTTCTTGACGGCTTTCCTCATGTGAAGGTCAGACGGCCAGATTTCTTTGTCTAAAAGGGTCCACTTCTATAAAAGCTGTAAAATATCATCTAATAACAAGATCCTCTTAGGATGTAATGACTAAGTCACAGAACCAAATTACTTCATCCACCCATTCGTTTACCCACTCCTGAATCCACATTTAGGCCACTTCTTGGAATGAGTCCTGAAAAAAATGGTTAATACACCATACAGTAAATATAAGTTACCATAATGTCACAATCCTCAATACTTTGAAACCACTAAGAAGTACATAATGACGAGGGAAACTGAGCCAGGACCTGCGAGTGGAAAAGAAGGTGAGGAGTGCAGGTGTGACTCTGTGACGTGGCTGCCACCTAGGGACGGGCAACATGCAGAAGATCTTTTTATATATTACATTTTTAACTTTGCATTTAGAACCAGAATACAATGCACACATCTTAATTAATAAATCACCAACAAAAGAGAAACAATACAGACACAAGAAAGGGTGATTGCCGTACTACGAATCACTAATTATTATATTACAAGTCTGTACATGTTTTAGACGACACACAGTAGTAAGCACTTTAGCATTTGGACAAGGGCTGTCACTGTCAATTGTATTTTTAAAAATCAAATAATCTACCAATTAATCTGACGATTGATCGAGTAATCATTTATATAATATAATATAATATAATATAATTAGAACGACACAGCAATCAGCCAACCGCTGCACATTCAGTGACACACAGAGTCAGTTTAAGCACTGCATTTTTGTTGCATATATTTGGACTGAAAGGAAACCGGAGGTTCCGCGGTGAACATGCAGACCGCGGTGACAAGATTACAAAATGCGAAATGCTACTTTCAACATGGCATTTCGTACACATGCAACGGGAAAATGAAACTTAGTAAGCTGTATTTTATTTTAATGATGGTTCTTTTTCAAAATGATATGTAGCAATAAATAAATAAAATCTAATGTTTACCACTGTTGCATTTGCAAGAGCACAAGGTTGCCAACTCATAGTTATCTGGCCTGACATTCACGCTTTCAGACTCATGCTCACACATGAAACTTTACTGCAAATCTATATGGTTCCAGTATAAACCTAAAATTAGCTACACAAAATCGTTGAGGTATTTTGCAAACTATACAGAATATTTATGAGGTAATAAAATGTTTACATAGAAGCAAATGTGTGTAGACTTGTCTCGAAACTGACCAAAATTTATGGACGACTGCATGTTCATTCACTTTTAATGTAAATTATATTATTTGGACCTTCGTAAGGACGTCTTCCTTCAGCCAAATCGTGAGTAATCGAGAAGGAAAAGATAATCGCTTAATCGTGTTTAACTGAGTAATCGTGACAGCTGTAATTCGGAGCCCTTGGTATAATGCCTGAACTCTGCTGCATCCCATTTCTAATGGTCATTCCTGAAATGTTTGGATTAATTAATTTAATTGATAGGACTTGATTTGGAAAGGCACACAACGGTCTTAATAATGGTCCTACAGTTGACAATGTATGTCAGCGCAAAAACCAAGACATTTGTTTGAAGCGACTCCCTGCAGAGAGTGTCTTGAGGCACACAGCTGAGAAAGACCACAATTTTTTTGCAGCTCTGAAGTGTCCGAAGAGCACAGTGGGCTCCATAATTCTTAAATAGAGGTTTGGAACAACCAAGACCCTTCCTAGAGCTGGCTGCCCAGCCAAACTGAGCAATTAGGGAAGAAAGGTGACCAAGATCCACATGATCACTCTGGCTGAGCCCCATAGATCATGTTTGGAGATAGTACAAACTTTGAGAGGGACAGCCATCACTGCAACATGCCACTGATCTGGGCTCTGTAAAAGCTTCAGTAAACATCAGATGAAAGATTGAAGCCACCCATAGTACTCTTAGACTCCGAGGGACAAGAACTTGTGGTCTGATGAAACCAAGATTGAAATGTTTGGCCTCAGTTCAAAGTGTCATGTGTGAAGGAAGTGAAGCACCACTCATCACCTGTGTAGTACCATCCCCACCCCAGTGGTGATGTGTGGTGGTGACAGCATCATGGTATAAGGGTGTTCTTCAGTGACTGGGAGACAAGTCAGGGTCGAAGGAAAGCTGAACAGAGCAAAGTATGGAGATATGCTTAATGAAAACCTGCTCCAGAATACTCTGGTCCTCAGACTGGGCTAAAGATTTACCTTCCAACAGGACAATGACACAGCAAAGATAATGCAGGAGTAGCTTAATGACTACTCTGCAAGTGTCCTAGTGTTGCCCAGCCAAGTCAAGACTTGAACACAATCAATCTCCTATGAAGAGACCCAAAACTAGCTGTGCAGTGACAGTCTCCATCCAAAATATCTGAGCATGACAGGATCTGGAGAAAATGGCAGAAAATCTCCAAATCTAGGTGCTCAAAGCTTGGCGTGTCTTATCCAAGAAGACTCAAGTCTGTGCTGTTTCGTTTCTTTTATTTGTAATAAATTTGGAGACATTTCTAAAATTCTGCTTTGGGAATACTGAATGTAGACTGATGACATAAAAAAATTAATTCAAGCAATTTTAGCATAAGGTTGTAACATAACAAAAATTGACAAATGACAAATGTTAAGGAGCTGCTTCAATCCTCAATGACAAGGTCCACATTGACAAGATAGCATCACATAGTTGCTGCGGGTTGGTCGGCTGCACCTTCATGATGTGAATCTCCCGTTCCACCACATCCCATAGCTGTTTTACTGGATTGAGATCTGATGACTGTGGGGGGCATTTCAGTACACTGAACACTTTGACATGTTCAAGAAACCAGTCTGAGATGATATGAGCTTAATGACATGGAGCAGTTTCCTGCTGGAAGTAGCCATTAGAAGCTGGGTATACGATGGTCATAAAGGGATGAACATGTTCAGCAACAATACTCATTACAAGTACAAACCATTGCATATGAATTATGAACGATAGTTAGTCTAAAAAGAAAACAAAGTATTATGCATATCAATAACTGTGATAAGTAATCCCAGTAATAATCAATAATAATGCTGCAAGCTACTCGGACGTGCCATCATCACCCACCTTCACTCTTAGGGCATTTTTCCACCGCACCAGGTACCGTACTTTCGGTACTTCCATAAAGTGCCGAAAATATGGTACTTCTTTCGTGTCGGTTTTCCACTGGTGCAAAAGATGGTGATTGTATTTTGTGTTTCAGCGGCAGGCTATATGCATAACCAATCGACAGCAAATACTTTTGCAAGTCCCACCCCAAAGTACCAAAGAAGTACTCCAGCTTGTTTGGCACTTTTGGTACTGGAACTTTCAGTACTGGTACTCGACCAGAAGTCAATGGAAAAGCGAAAGTATGGAAAGTACCATACCAAAAATACCGTACTTTGTGCGGTGGAAAAGCACCCTTAGACTGGGGGGCCCGTTTCAGTCCTGGCAGGAGACCAACATATGAGACCCAAGAAATGCCGGACGATGCACGTTCTATCCCACGGCTGAGCTCCAGTCAGCACTGGGATCTCCTCTTCCTTTATACTAATTTTAGCGCAGTGTGCAGGCAGGGGAAGAGCTGGCCAGGCTTACCCCTCCCCTCATGCAATGCATTCTCAAATTTCCAATTTTGTCCAGGAAATGCTGCTTTTGATCAAAAATAATAAGATAAATTGCCATAATTGATATGTTCCCCTCTTCCTTGGGATGAGGTAAGCATCCTACCCCCTGACAGCTAAGTTTAGTTTCAATCAAGAAATAATAAGACAAAAGTCCTTGGTCAATGCCTCCCTGCCCTACTAAAAATTAGATGAGTGTCCTATATGTCAATTAGCCTTCCTGAAGACGAGATAAGCGACCCATATGTCGATCCTCCCAGCCTTCCTGAAGACGAGATAAGCGACCCACATACTGATCCATATTGAGCCACCTGTTCTCCTCTTCAGGAAAAACCCCTTAGAAAATCAAAGTAAGCGTCCCTGAACAGAGTGGGCATCCCATAAATCAGAAATAACAAAATGAGCATCCCAGGCTTAACAGAGTAAGTATCACAGGACAACAATTCCAAGGACTTAGAGAAGCATCCTGGCCCATTTTATAAGAAACAAGTTATTAGTGGAAAAACAAATTATTACAAGTAATCAGTAAAATACATGTTTGTGCAGTTCAATCTTTGCACAATAATATCATGGACGACGTATCTGAATTTCAGGATGATTAGTCCACACAGGATGATAATCGATCCACACCTCAGTCACCTCATATGAATGTCTGCTAAATGGAGTTGAATAATCACAACTGCTCAGAATATTACAGTAACAGGAGGACAGTGAACAACTGTTATTAATTCTATGCTACGTGGGCAATGTAATCGTCCAGGAGTTCATCGTAATACATACCAGGCAGGGTGGATCCATGTTGTTTATGTCAAATTCTGACCCTGCCCTCTGAATATCACAATTTTCTTGAGGCCCACTGTAGCCTCAGTTTCCTGTTCTTAGCTAACAGGGTCACCCGATGTGGTCTTCTGCTCCTATAGGATGACTGCTTCAAGGTTCAGCATGTTGTGCATTCAGAGATGGTCTTTTGCATACCTTGGTTGTTAAGAGTTGTTATTTGAGTTACTTTTGCCTTTCCATCAGCTTGAACCAGTCTGGCCATTCTTCTCTGACCTCTGCCATTAACAAGCCATTTTTTACCTCAGAGAATCACCACTCATTGAATGTTTTTTGGCCCATTCTCTGTAAACCACAGAGTAGGCTGTGTTTGAAAATACCAGTAGTCAAGCATATTTTTTAAATCCTCATACCAGCCCGTCTGGCACCAGCAACCAAGTTACTTTAATCACCTTCCTTCACCATTGTGGTGTTTGATGTGAACATTAACTGAAACTCCTGACCTGAATCTGCACGATTGTATACATTGTGCTGTTAACAAATGATTGAAAGATTAGATACGTGCTTCAAAGAGCAGTGGAACAGGTGTAGCTAATAAAGTGAGTGTATACTGTTACGGACAAGCACAGTGAAAGACAGACAATCCACGTTGTGGCTCACAAAAGAAAGGGGTTTTATTTGAAGTATAAGAAAACAAGAAAACAATAGAAACCAAGAACAAAAGGGACGACAAGGGGGTGAAACAAAGACAGGAGGGTAAATGGCACCATGTTTGTCATCGCCAAGCAGCTTCATTGTGGGCAAACTGTCAGCATAGGCCAGTTGTGAAATAGGGCTTCTCAGACACAATTGCCTATATCTTGCAAAAAGAATGTCATAGAAAGACATTTTCACAGAAGCTTTATTCCAAAGACTCTACAGAATCCAATGATACCCAATTGGGTAAGTCCTAAACGTCCCTTGGTAATTACTCTGATCTGACAGACGGAACTTAAAATACAAAGTAACGTAAATGTTAACTCATAACTCAAGCTCATAGCAGAAAGGGAAGCCTGGATGATATGCCCACCCATTCAGCCCATTAAGCTATGCAGCAACCTAGGGAACAGCAGAAACAGAAGGAGCTAACACCAAATTGGATGGCCAGCGTCACCTGCTGGACAAATGGGGTCAGGGACGAATCCTTACAGTACAAACATACACACACACAGGGAGAGAAAGGGAGAGGGAGATTAGGTATCTGTATCATTGTGGGGATTCGCCATTTACAGTATTTCTATGGGCATAACCCTAATCCCAACTATGACAACTTTAACCTCTACCCAGCTTTAACCTTAATTAGAAGCAACCAAACGAAATACAAGACTTTTTCAGATTTTTGATTGCAGTTACAAATTTTTATAAAGCTGAGTTTTCCCTTGTGTGTGGGTGGGTGGGGGGTGGCAGAAAAATGTCCGAGAAAGTCAAAATAACATGTTTTTACTTGGTCCCCACAATGTAATATACATACCAACGCAAACACACCACCCATACGCGCGAGCGCACACAGACACACCAGATGGAGCTATGTTTGTTCCCTTACACTTGTTATTATTAGGAAGGAGCAGTACTGAGCACAACCCTTGGGAAGTGGTTGAAAATCACTCTTCCCTTTGAAACAGAATGACACTGGGAACCTTAACAGCACATTCGGTGGTCTACCCTTCTATGTATATACACGTGTGCGTCAGCAGGAATAGGGAACAAAAATGACGATGCTATTCAGAAAGACACACGATGAAGTTAAAACAGCTTCTGACTGCCATAACTGTATCTGAAACAGACAGACGGTCCACATTGTGTAGCACGATGCTAAATGAGATTGGGGCTGAACGGGAATAATGCACAAATCTGTGTGACATCGTAACACGTCCAAAAAACGATTCACGTGGGATTTAACGTAACACAATATTAAATTATTCCAGATTAGTGGCTGATACAAATTAATGGTAAAAATTCAAAGATGGCTTCCTTGTGAAATTTTCCGTTGACATCTGAAAACATCAGTTATGGTTCTGGGTATTTAAAATGGTTAATGTCCTTTACATCAGTCAAATTCTACATTTACGGAGAAATACTGATGTTCGATATAACAGGTAATTCAAGATAATAAGTGGGAATATATCTATCCACTGTTGTTTCGCAGATAAGTCGCTGTAAGAATTATTTTTCCAAAATAAAATTTTAGATAATTTCAGTGTGCATATATACACACACGTTTCCCGTGGACGAGCCGCGAGCGCTCGGCTGCAGTCAGAAAGCCGCGCGGCTCCTTTAAGAGGGCTTGTCCAGCATGGGGGAGCTCCCGTCCCCTCTCCTTACACTCGTTTTTTTTCGCTATACGCTTTCTCCCCCCTTCTCACCTCTTCCTCCTTAACATATACACATTTTCTGACTCATCAGATTGTCTAATACACGCGTTTTTAAAGGAAACAAGATGGCTGAGATGGGCAAGGGGGTTACTGCCGGAAAGCTGGCAAGTAACGTGCAGAAGAAAATAAACCGAGCGCAGGAAAAGGTAAGACCCTGATCGCTTCAACCGGTGATGGAGCCGGTGCTCCGCGATCCGCCTCAACGTCAGCGCCGGACGCTCGCTGTCGGCCCCCCGATTTAGCTGCCAATGACGCTTTCGGATGGCCGCGTTATACCACGGCGGAGAGAGTGGCGTCTGAAAATAGTATATGCAACTGTACTAATGCGTTTGCAACCTGGTTTCTGTCTGGTCGTCATTCGTATTGCGTGCTTGAGGCATTTTGTGAGCTGTAATAAAGCGCAGCCGAGGTTTGATAACGACGTGTTATACTCGGCAATAAACCTGGCGTCAGTGGACTTCAGTTCATGTCGCCTTTTTTGGATTATTATTACTGTTTTTATTAATATTAATTTTTATTAGTGTTGTTGTTATTATTGTTCATTACGGTGAGTATGTTTCAGAAACCATCTCTGCGACGTTAAAACTCCCTTGCGCAAATTGATATAATTTAAAGTGCGCTGCTGGCCAGATACAGACTGCTTGCTTGTCCCCAGCCGGCGCGGCGGGGGTCCCACCTTAGGACCACTGGAAGTCTCTCAGCTGCGTGCTTTCTGATAATGTCGACTATTTTGTATTTTCAGCCTTTTTCTGCATTGCGCTAAGCGGGCAGTCAGGCATAGAGGCGGCTGCCGCGTTAGACGTTTTGGGAAATAGGCGTTTGCTCGTTTAAGTCGTGATTTCGGTTCTGGCTCAGTCAGTAGCATGTCCTCCGTGTCCAGGGGCTTCTGTGGTAGGGTATGAGCAGGGATTCCCTAGTCCCGACACACGCACGTTCTTTTCCACGTTCACGGGGGCAGAACTGAACAAGGATTCTGGAGAGGTGGGGATTCCCAAACGTCGTGGGACGGAACTGGATTAGGGAACAGGACAAATGATACTTGACAGCCGATGTGGGAAGAGCTATGGGGGGCCTTTGCCAGCTCCCCCCATACGCACACACAAGCTGTTACTGCTGTTTTCAGAGCCATTTTGCCACACATGCTCTGCTATGTGACAGGGAAAGAGAAGCCTTTCAAGTTGCATGAAATTCCTCTTGCCCTTCTGTACCCATTCTGTGAACCACTTCCTTCATCTGCTTCCATCTACTCATTTCCTGTTAGTTCATTACCTTCCTCCTATCGCCTCTGTTGCCATGGTCACAAATTTTGGCCTGTTTTAGGCTGCCCGCCAAACGACAGATCAGCTGATGAAAAGGAGCTCGTTTTTGAGGAAGTGCTGAACTGTTTAAAATAAAGTGACCAGTGGAGATCCAGACTCAAATCACAACTTAAACACTCTTATTTTAGTTGTTCCTGCTAACTTAGTACAGTCAAATTGACTTCCTTTTCCAGGCTTGGACTTCCACCAGGATTCTGAATCTTACGTGTTGGTTTTGGTCATCAGTCACTCATATCAAACACTGATGGAAATGTTCTTTGGAGTCGTTGTTTTGTACTAAATTTTATTCCCAAGTTTGAGTTGAAACTTCAGGGGTCAATGCAATAGATGAACAGTTATAATGATTCAGAAGGTCTTAGTCTGGATGGTTCTTGAGGAAGAACTAAGTTGGCTGATCTTAAAGTGATGTCACGAGGTTAACACAACATCAGATAGCTACAGCTTCTTTCTAGCTAACAAATCTGAGATAATCCACAGGCTTTGCATTGACAACGCAAGAAGTCATATGGTTTCTATAATGTCCTGAGATGAATGCTGCCTTTTCATGAAAGTGCACGGTGTCTTCTGGAATGGGAGCTGCTACAGAAACGGTGACACTTGCTAAGTGCTTCATACATCATCTACTTGAAGGTCTGATTTGAATTTTCTCACTTTCTGCTAAGGGTCTTACCTTTGCCGCCGCCATCCCGCCCCCCCCAGCCCCATCCCCGGTGTCTCCATGTAGACCTGATGGTTCCTATGAATAGTGCACAGAGTGTGGCTCTCGCTCATCCCGCCTGGATTCCAGTATGCCTGGCGGCAGAAGCAGCTTTGAGGCTATTTTCGCCACTGGCCTGAAACAAAACACCAGACCAGTTAAGGGAGGATAGACCTCTGTACCCCAGTGAAGCCCCAGTGAAGGGGCAGGAATAAGGCCTCTGAACAAACTGGTGGACTGACTTCCTGTTTTCAAGCAGCTATTAGTGCATTTTCACTCTGCATTTTGTTTGAAGAGTTGCTCTTCTTCAAGAACCATCCACTGCGATTACTGTGTTCACAACTGCCCTAATGAATCGCACCAAAACAGAAAACTAACCAGGTTTGATTTAACCAGATGGAAAAAGTACAGGTGTGAAAACAGCCTTGGTCTCCAGATGAATGGATTAGAGGTTTTTGATGTAATTTAACCAACTATTCTAGGTGCCTGAGTCCTGATCACTGGGAATTTCCATTAGCTAAAAGTGTCAGTAAACGGTTAAATGTGACATCACACACTCACGTCAGCTAACCAGGTGTTCAGGGGGCTGCCACGTGCCATCGCAGGCATCGGGGGGCACATCTGGAGGAGCGCAGGGGGGTTGTGTTTTGCGATTGAGTGTCGCTCACGTCCTGTCGAAGGACGTGTCAGAGCAGCTGCGGCTGCCTACTTATCACACAAGGCACAGACTCCACTGGTTCGGGAAGAATTACCTGCTGTGATTTATAACTTTGTGAGAGTGTCCAGGCTCTTTAAGTAAAATGGACTGGGGAGCTTCCGGAGGTTTCTGATAGCTGCCGATCAACTTTTGAAGGAAGTCTCATCTGAAAAGGAATATGTATCCTTTGAAAGTATTTAAAGTGATGTCTGTAGTAAATAACGGGAAACATGAGCCGTGTGCGTGTGGGGTTTCTGACATTACAAATGATCCGTTACTGAGACAAATCTGTCGCTCCCTCCGTTGGAGGGCCTGTATACAGGAACTGGATGTTTCAATGTGGCGGAAAAAAGAAGTGAAATCTATGGCACACAGACGTATAAACTGGGAAGGTGAAACCAGACCCTAGCAGGGAAGTGTGTGTGACACCTTTATGCTAAATGCTGACTAAATATCTGATATCAGTCACAATGCTTCTGTAAATTGTTTAGGAAAGTGCACATTTTGCCCTGTAGTATTTAGAAGCTCTGATTTCCCACCATCTTACAGAGGGTACAGTACCCCCCTCCCCACCACCTGC